>JASDQU010754131.1:0-14841 GCA_032191745.1 Picea mariana | reverse complement strand
CAACATGCAGCCATCCCAAATCTGTCAACTTCATACCGCGAGCGGAGAAGCACTTCATGACTCCATTGGAGGCATGGAGACTGAGAATGCCAAACTGAAGGCCCAGGTCAAGGAATTGGAAGACGCTTTCATTCCTATGCCATTGCTTGTCAATCCTTTGGCAATAGCCATGCCTGGCACCCTTGCACCCAATGTAAAAGCATCCTCCACCCTGCTCGCATCCTGTAAAGGATACGTGGAGAACAATATCAAAAAAATAATGGAAGTGGTTACCGAGGTGTGGAAGAGATCACAAACCATCACTTCCCTTGGAATCAGGGCACATAGCTTGCTCGAGCTTTTGCACGCCGAGTTAAAAGATGAAGAAAATTTCTTTTTAAAAACGATCATTCCTTTTGGCAAGATTGTCAACAATATGACATAAACAAAAAGAAGAGAAGAAGATCTTCCATCCAAAAACCGGATCGGCCAATTGAATGCATGTTGGAAAGAAAAAGTGAAGAACCTACATTTCATTGTTCAGTCATGTGAACAAGCCATATTGAAGAAAGATAAATTAGTCAGAAGGCTGTCAAATATAGACTTGGCTAGGAAAACCAACCACTTCCAAGACCCCCACTTAATCGCAAACTCCCTGCCCTTAACCAAGAAAGTGTTCGATAAACAGGTTGCTATGTTTAAGGCCTTGTCTCTGGAAAAGTTTTACAACATCCTTCAATTTGATCAAGCTCACGTCCATGACTGGCTAGTCAAATATGCAGTACATAATGAAGAAATTCATCAGGCTCTCTCTAATCTTTCTATCGACTTCTGCGAATTAGAAAACGATCTTTTCAAAATAAAAATACGGAATGAGATCAACATCGCCCTAATCAGAAGCTACATTGAAGAATGGCTCGAAAGACAATTGAAATAGGCCGCCGACGAAAGGCAACAGGCAGTTGCCAACATTCTAGCAGCCCTCGAGGACATCCTTGAAACCCTAGTCGTTGGTGACATCAATGAAACAACAACCACAAACAAATAGCCAAAGGGCTCATATGTACCCTCACTGTAAGTTTACTCATCACATCCTCCTTTGTTTATCAACCCAGTTATTCCAGTTTCTTAAATAGAGATGTATAGTCAAACACTTATACCTTTCCATTTCTTTTTGTAGGTATTGCACTCTATCTTCTTTCCACAATCATGTTTCTTGTACATATTTTTCTAATGGTCTACGGGAGCCCCAATCCCAGTCTACATGACAAATGCATTTAAATTCCGGTTTATATGTAACAGACTTTAATTTTTTTGTATATTTCAAAATTTCCAGTAGTATGTAACAAACTTTTATTTTTTGACATATTTCAAATAAAAATGCATTTAAATTTTTATATGTTACAGACTCTATACTTATCTTTCACCAGTCTGTATGACAAATGCATTTCATATTTATTATGTTACAACGTTTTATTCTTATCCTTCACCAGTCTGTATGGCAAGTGCATTTACTTTTTTATATGTTACGGAGTTTTCTTTTTATATATATTTAAAAATAAATGGTGCTCAACAATGCAAGCGTCGTTTACTTATACCCCATGTTCACAAATGCATTTAAATTTTTGTATTTCTTATTTCCTTTTAATTTTATATCTTCATATATTTTTATCTTTCACCAGTCCATATGGAAAATGCATTTAAATTTCCAAATTTATTCTTCCACTGTCAACAAATTTTTAGTTTGTTATATACTTTCAAAAAATATATGTTTGTTACATACTTTCAAAAAATAGATGGTGCTCTGCTTGCCAAACGTCATTTACTTTTGCCCCATGTTTCGTGATATACATGTTGCAGACAACATTTCCGTGATATATATTTTGCACCCAACACTTCTTTTTATTTACAATTCGACCCCATTTTCCACAATTTGCTTTCTAACCTCGTTGGCAGGGACTGCGCTGCCACACAACCTTGTTGAACTAGAAATTAAAGTGCAATGAGAAAATCACTATAAATAAAAACATGTTGAGAAAAAATATTAAATTATAAAATAATTATCTCATGTAAATAGTTTAAAAATACTTTATACATTTCTATTTAGTTCTCAGAATTGAGTTCTTTCCATAACTGCACATATTTTTTTAAGATATCTGATGCCAAATTAAAAAAGTTGTTTTTGAGTAAGTCACCTCACAGACCATCTTCTTGCAAAATAAAATCTACTAAAAATTTGTGGTTTGTAATTATTTGTGGTTTGTAATTATTTTGATTGAAAAATAGGCAAACTAATGTTGTATAATGAAAGGAATTAATAAATATAGCTTCTAGGTACCATGTTAAACTCCAATAATATGGTATAAACCACACCATATATATTATAAATTTTAAAAATCAAGTTTAAATGAAACAAAAATCTAGCATATTATTTTCATGTAATAGCATATCCCTAAATGAATCAATGAAAATGTCAAAGTGAATGAACATGGAGTATTGTGAATCAATTTGTCCCTTTTCTTCACTAAAATATTTATGTTTTGGAATCAATAAATATAACTTCTAGGTACCATGTTAAACTCCAATAATATGATATAAACCACAACATATATATTACAATTTTTGGAAATCTCATTTAAATGAAACAAAAATCTAGCATATTTTCATGGACTAGCATATCCTTAATAAGCCCAAAAATCTAGCATATTTTCATGGACTAGCATATCCCTAAATGAGCCCATGGGAATGTCAAAGTGAATGGACATGGAGTATTGGGAATCAGTTTGTTTTTCCCTTTTCTTCACTAAAATATTATGTTTTAAATATATATATTTAAAACATATATTGAAGTAGCATTAATCTATCCTAAGATCTAACATTACTTATTTTTTTGGGTTAATTAAGAACACATCTTCCACTGGCTCCAGCTGCTTGAAAAGCTGTGCATATGGTCGAATCATAATAATAACCCTAAATGCTCTGTATAACCCTGACAATTACACTACTAACTTCCACAGGCGCATTCACATCTGAATGCATGATCTTCACCAAATATTTTATCAGTTCTGTAAAGAACCTGTTGATGGCCTCCAATCCGAAGGATTTTGGCTAGAAATCTTCATTGAAAGGCCGCGACACTGCTGCGAGGGACTTCGACATGACCTTTAATTGATCTTTGCCATCATTGGTCGGCGCCTACGAGAGAAACCTCACCATGTTAAGCACTGCATTGATGTGAGAATTTGTGACCCTGGGGGATTTGACTCTCAGGGAGCCCAACGGAGGGCATCTGCTCCAAATCTAACCCACTTTCTCACCCGCTAGCTGCAGGTAAAGCATTCATCTTCTGAGGGCTTAATTTGGAGACGGAAATATTCATAGCGTCATCTCAGAGACGAAGGTGCCCTGCTCATTTGAATCGCCATTTAGCTGAGACGATGCAGCAGATGAGGAAGGGTTTGTCAAGGTATTTCTCTGTTTGTTGAATTTTGATGAGGAAGGGTTTGTCAAGGTATTTCTCTGTTTGTTGATTTTTTGCGTGGCCTGACAACTGGTTCGGTTTTACTTCATTCAATTCATTTTAAACGCTTATGGATTGTGCTCCAATTAAGAGGCATTGATGAAGGTACATCCACATCAACCAAAAAGATAGCAATTTCTTGGCCTTTTGCAATCAGAATTCCTACTACCCAATTCCTACTACCCATGTAGCTGTACTAACTACACTCACTGTCATCATGCACATAGACCAAATGCAATCAGTTTGTATTTTATTTTATTAGAATACCTACTATCCCTGTAGTTACACCGAAGGTGTTTTTAAGGGGAGGTTCCTCTGGGCACCTTCGTCGTCTGTCCAAACCCTGTAAGAAGTTGCCATCTGTTCCTCAATGATCAACCGATCTTCTCTTTCCACGTGTCCTCTTCTTTGCCGACTCCAAATTGCGCATATTCATTTTCGTCGACTCCAAATTGCAACTGTTAAATAGGTGGTCGCTTCCACATTTCTTCCTCACGGTCTGCCCTTTGCTTCCACTCTCGACTCTCTATCAGATGAACTGAAACTGAAAAATAGGTTTGGGGTTCATGGCGGGGCAAGATCTGGAACAACATTGGGCGTGTCGGATAATGGTTGGAATCGACAATGGAGGACGTCGGGAGGCGTTGCACCATTCCCCTTCCTGCACGCTGAACGCCCACACGATCGTCCAGGTGGCCTTGCTCCCCACACCCGCCAAGAATATTTATATTGAAACAATTCAATCCGTATTGTACGTACACATGAAGAATGAATGAATGGGAGGGAGAATCCGATAAGCAACGTTGAAGGGCCCGTGTTCATATTTATATTTACATTTACGGGATTCCTTTGTGTGTAAATATCAGTAAGGTCTGGCTGCAATGTAGTTCCCTGGTGGATAATAATTGCAGGTGATGAAAGTATCGCCTGAGTTGCATTTTTCATCGCCTAAGATGCATTTAATCTTGGCGCAACCAACATTGGTGGTGGTCCTCCATACAACCTGAGTGTAGTGAGTGCAATTAGGTCCAGTGCAAATATTCTTGGCATAGTCAAACCATTTCTTCTCATCTATCCACACAGCCACTGCCTGTGAAGGGGTCCAACCATTGTCGCTTCCCCAGAATATGTTCTCTCTGAAGGGGCTGTCCGAGTGTTGGAGGAGACACTCGCCCCTTCTTTGTCTTGCATAATTGCGTGCATAATTTGCAAGTTTGCGATCCCACTGAAGAGGACCAACTCCCACCGCATTTCTTGCTTCGTTGTGTGCAACCAAAAAGCCATCAGTAAATGCCACAGTGGCATTCATGTCTGCAGCATTCACTGATGATATTCTAATCATCATAATGAGAACACAAATGCAAGTGCTGAAGCGGCTCTTCAACAACGTGGTTATCCCCATCAATATTGTGAATCGTAGGCATTGCTGCATATAGTTTCTAATTCTTTTTTCTTTTAAATGATCCTAATAATAATACAAACTTGCTTCTGCTACTTCGCCTATACATAAAATCAATTCACTACCAAAGCTACGCTGAATTATATCTAGAAGATGCTATCGTTTTATATATTCGTACCACTCTGTATAACTAACTCAAGAGCTTTGGGTATATATATAGCCTACATGCCGCTCATCAACGGGTATATATAGCCCACAGGCTGCTCATCAGCTTTAACTTTTACTTTGAATGGAAGGAGGACGAAGCTGCCTTTTTTATTCTTTTGATCCTAAGATAATGCTTAACGATTATCAAGAGCGACGACATCATGGATCCTTATCTCAACATAACTTTCTTCCACTTGTTTGTTTGTGTCTTACTCTATTTCAAGATAGGTCTACAGGTCTAGAGATTGGGAGGTGCTTGCTTGGTTGACATTTACTATCCATATGCACAGACACACGCTGAAATATGAATACGAGCTAATGATACTTGGCTCCGCACGTTATCAACCTCCGGCGCAATATTGAACAACAATATTAATTACACCGAAGGTGTTCCTATAGGGGAGGTTATTCTCGAGGCTTCATCCTCTGTCCAAAGCGTATCAGAATTTGCCATCTGTTCACCACAATCATCGAATCATTTCATTCCACGTGTTTTATCTTGACTCCAAGCGGCGGCTTCCAAGTTTCTTCCTCCTTGTCTGCCCTTTGTTTGCAGAATCGATTACAATCCTTATTCATTTCTCTGCGCTGCACCACTGATCTGTTGGCTTCCTCCCATGGAGCCAGGGTAGGTTTGCAGTACGAGACTCCGGTGACAAGAACTTGCCGGTCTTGGAAGCTGGTCACATGTTCGAATATCCGAGAGAGATCCTGTATCTTGTCTCCTTACCCTAGTTTTCCTGATTCGTCCGAATGCAGGCTAATTCGAACACCGTGGAGAGCGACGCCCAGGGCTTGGGGAAGAGCTTGCTGGAGATATCTTGGCTTGACCATATTTTGGTTCTTTTCGTGAGTGGTAAGGGGGATCTAGGAGAGTTGATGGACTCAGCTGTCGTTTTGGGGGAAAATTCGCAGTTGTTGATGGTCTTGACTACTTCTTTGGTTGTCTTGGTTGCTTGTGTTTTGTTCCTTGTTTAGCGGAGAGGAGGATCCGCTCCCTCGAAGCCGCCGAAGAAGCCGACACCTCTGGTGAAAGAAGAGGAGGAAGATGATTCCGGGAAAAAGAAAGTGACAATTTTCTTTGGGACTCAGACAGGGACGACGAAAGGATTTTCCAAGGTATGTTCTAGATTTGTTTTCTCTTACCTTTCAAATGAAAAGTGGCGGTTGTTTCATCTGGGAGAGGCGATTTATTCAGCTTCACAGGTCACCGAAGATGGCGTTCGCTGGCACAACACAGAAGTGCAAGGCATGTGAAAAGACGGTCTATTTGGTTGATCAATTGACGACTGATCATTTTGCTTATCACAAATCCTCTTTCCGCTACCATCATTGCAATGGAACCTTAAAGGTGTTGTTTTTGTTCTATGTTTCGTTATTGTTTGATTTAGTGAGTTGTTAGGGTTTTTATAGTTTTTTGGGGGGTTTGATTTGATCTGTGGGATTGGGGATGGGTGTCAAAGTATGGGTTTCCTACAACATTTATGGTTTTAGCTCAATTTTATAAAGCCGAATCCACCTTTATCATTGATAAACATAAAATGGTTCAATGACTACCCCTGGCAGCCTTGGTTTATTTTAAATGGCATATGCATGTATGCTCCCCCTCTCACCTGCTCACGCGTCTTTCAGTGTTTCCTCATCACTTGTCAGGTGGGTGATTCCTTACCTCAATGCTTGCTCTACAATAGGCCGACCATTGAAATATACAGTAGCAAAAGCCCATATTTTTCTAGTAATTTACATAGTTTTCTTTGGGTGTCATTAATATAGTTTTCGATAAGCTTTCTGATCATTTTTTACATATATACATTAAATATATCCAGGATGTTCTCATGGTGTAGATCTGAACTTACCGAGGAGAGGTTTGCTGAAGGAAATTGGAGCAGCTCTGATTTCAATGTGTGCATCGGTGATAAGTGAGCCCTCTGTGCAAGGTTTGCTCCCTCTCTCTGCATTTTTTTTCTTTTAAATGATGGGTGTTTGTCAAATAAATGCTAGTTTTGTGCTCTTCTTGCTTTGAATAGGTTTTTTTTAATATTCCGATATTGGTTTTAGAAATATGATTCCGTGGGAATGGGTACAATCAACGAAATTTGTAAGTAGTATGTCTGGGTTTATCAGTGCAAACTTAGGTGATTTTGAGTATTTCAGTTCAATCCCCTCTAAGTTATTATCATTAATTTAAGGGAGATGCAGAGGTTGTTTTTAAGTTTAATCTCTTTCCCAAATTTTATTTTGTTGGCGCACACATTGTCACCGTGGTTGAGGAGGTCTATTCATTTACCATTTTTCTCATAGTGGTGCTCATTAGGGACAAGTTACTTTAAATCTCACCAATAAGACGAAAAACAATGCAAGAAATGCTACATACCTAATCAATAGGCTAAATGGTCAAATGTAGCTAGCATATAGGTTTTATTGCTTTGTAGATATTTGCTTAAGGATGTTACTTAAAATTAGGTTTTGCTCATGTTGGTTTGATTTCCTTTTGGTGGTCTTGCAAGTATAGAGGTATTGTTTTGATTGGAATCAACTATGTTATGCCTACTCTTAAACTTAAGTTGTCAATAATGAGGTTAGTATATAGTTTTTTGTTTTGTTTTGTTTTTTTCAGGTTACAAAGCCAACAACGAGGTTTCAAGCTATTATAATAATATAGGGTTTCAAATTTCAAGCTATTATAATAATATAGGGTTTCAAATTTCAAGCTATTATAATAAGATACTGGTTAATAGCTCAACATGTGTCATTTGTAGGAATTGAACCTGGATGGATGGAAAGGATAACGATCCTTCCTCCCCTCCAAACAACTGAATTAAATCCTCCCACCAAACCGCTAAATTAAATCCAATTGACAAACTGACATATAACCAATATTACTTTATAGAAGTTTGAAGTTTGAATTGTTTATGCAGAAATGTGATGATTTTCTCTCGACAAGAGAGGCTTCGCTGGTTGAAGCTTTGTTGTTTGGCACTCTGATTTTGGTTCCTAGATTTTCCATCTAGAGCGCAACGATTCTTTCCGGTAACGAACTTTGGCAGAAGAGAAAAGAGCTATAGGGTTTTCAATGTGCACGTTTGTTGGCCCTCTGTTGTTTGGTTTTATATGTGAGAGTCAGATCTTCCGGCCATTCAACCTCTTATATTATCGTACTTCCCTCCACGACATGGATGAAAAGACTCTGCCTTTCCCTTGAGCCTCTGAATTGGAAGAACTTATTAGTGTTGTGGACTGTTGCGACTTAATGAAATTCGAGTTAATTCTATTGCCAGAAATATGAATGTTGTGTTGTTGTTTTAGTTAGATATGAGGGTTTTTTCTGAAGGTCATTTCCGTGTCTTGCTCTGCATGTCAGCAAATCATAGACATGATGCTCAAGATCATAAACGTCCACATCATTTGGCAATTTCTTTTGAAGATGCATTTTAACAAGCAGGAAATTGATTTATGAGGAACAACCTTTATCTTTGTTGTAAGTATGAGTATCCATAATAACTTGCCATAAAGATCTTATCTTTGGATCCTTTGGTATTGCAATATGGCCACTCCCATTGAAGCAATGCAGAACCTAAACAAAGAAATTTAGTGGCATGTATCAAATAAGTTTGAAGTAAGAGATCTAAAACTTGAGGAAATTGATGTGCTTCATTCTAGAAACTTAAGGAATTTGACGTGATTCCACATTGATTGCGGTATGCTGAGGGAAATTGCTTCAAAACCTGGAAAATGAGTAGGAAATTTTTATTTTGCTATGGGTCTATAAAAAGTTCGCCAAAGCCTACTTCCCCAGCTAATTGCATATTTTTTTTAATAAAAAGGATAGTGAATTGTTATAAGATCCTTTGAAGCCAGTTGAAACAATCATATAAAGAGCCATAAATTTCTAAATTTCAATAATGTAACGTCTATAGATCATAGATAGAAAAAGAAAAACATGTACAATTATTAACGTTGTTGTTGTTGTTTTCCCCTTTGTTTGAATTGGTGTATGAGATCTTCTTGTTTGTGGGATAAGGGACCCCTCCACCCATTCATACCCTATCCCCTCTGGATTTGAACTTCTGACCTCTTAGGAGGAAACAGATGTTCTTAACCATTAAGCCCACTAAAGTTCTAATGGATGTTTGTAAGCTGTTGTTGGAATATCTATACCACATCCAATGGATGTTTCCTTGGCATATTGTCAAGGTTTTACCAGATAAATTATGTCCTGCTAAATGTAATTATGTTATCTTATTTAATATTTCCGTTATTTCATATAAACTGATTTTGTATTGTAATTTATATTTGTTCTCTGGGGTCATCCACTCAACACATTATAGGAGGATAATAAGGGGCTACTTATCTGTTGTAAATTTTAGGTGGATGATAAAGTGTTGTAAATTTTAGGTGGATGATAAAGTGAATGTGAGATGTATTTTTAGACCATTTTAGATGTCCCTTGTGACATGACTTCAAAATCTAAACATGTTTGTCCGTGTGAATTTTTGTGACATATGAATGTTTTTTTCACACATTATATAAACAGTTACATGTCATTATGAATCACATTTAAAAGCTTTTATCAATAATTTGTGCTTTGTCTTACTCTATAATAAATATGAGAATAATAAAACCTTTTACCTTGAGATTGTTAACACTTAATCCTTTAAAAAGGAAGTCCAAACATCATCGATATATCTTACATGAGGCATTACATTTAATGGCTTGAGTTTTCTCTTATATCCATTTTGAAATCTAACCATTTGTTGATCCATTTTATAAATGAAGTTGGTAAAAATAAATGCTACATTTAGTTTATTATATTTATTATGAAATCTAATCGGTCACTTTTACACATTACCCATTTTTATTCAAGTTATTTCTTTGGGTGCTAGAAGCTCTAACGTATGTAAAGTACATTCAATTCATATTGTGGAATGTTTATACCTTAGGTTTTATTCCCTTTTCTTCTAACCCAATTCCCTTCTTTTCCCACTCAAGAAAAAATTACAAAATTTCAATCTTTAAAGTGAACCATCTAGATGGCTCAAGGAAACGTATGAATTGTCAGGTAGTGTCATTATGACATAACCGCATGTAGTAAAGGCAAAGGCAAGAGTGTTAGAGGCAGAAAATGAGAAAGTAGAGGTTGATCAAACTGGATTGTCACAAATGAAGTTCGCAATAAGTCTAATTGGTGTTGTCTTCTGTCCTCCATGACCACATTGACTGGACCAATTATATATGTAAGGTAAATTCAAACGCTTTAGTGGTGGCATGAAGGGTTATAGAAGGAAATAAATTCGCTTTAGTGCTGACATGAAGGGTTATGAAGGAAATCAATTCATTTTCATGATCAATTTGTTTATTTTGTAGTTGCATGCCCAAATCTGTTGATTCACCCAATTTCACACAAATGTTGTATAGGCTTCATTAAATGCAACTGAGAATGGGGATCTAAATCGTTGGCCCAAAACTTTTACCATTGACTACATTTGGCTACATCACTTTAATTCCTCCCAAAAACAAAATCTCATGGTCTTTAAACAAAGTAACCACACCAAATCACTTCGGTGTTTCCTTTCCCCCACTTCGGGAGTATGCTAGTTGTACTAACTACAATTACTGCCATCATGCACATAGATCAAATGTAAACGGTTTGTATTTTATTTTGTTAGGCCCAAAACTTTCAGATTAATTAGTTTTTTAATTAAAAATATGCAATATGACTGTGAGTAACTATGAGATTTAACAATATTTTTGATCTTATCCACAAATTAAAAATCAAAATTAACAGAGATAATTCTCCCACATGTCATTCTTCCTTCGTTCTTAGTTAATCATTAAAGTGCTTGATTAAGTATATAGGGATCGGAGAGGATTTTTTTTTAATTGGCTCAACATTCGCCCATCATCTGCTATTCTTGATATATGATGTTTCTCTGAAAAAACAATGATCAACCTCATTATGGACAAACTATGTTTTCAGAAACAGTATTAAAGTTACAGTACTAAAGTTAGGAAACAAACTTGTTACATAAACGCTCGTGTTTTTGGAGGTTTCTCTATCCATGGCTACACTTTAAGAAAAATAAGAACACCACCTAAACATTATAATTTGAATGTGTATTTTATATGGATGCTTTTATCAGTTTAGAGAAGTGCACTTGTATTTGGAAAGAATTTGAATTCTCACGCGAATAAGGGCTCAAACTTAATTAATATAATTTAATTTATAACATTTACAAATAAATTGAATGATTTAAATTACTTTTAAATGTAGAATGAATCTGGATTAATTAAATTTTCTTTTGTGCATAATATGTATAGTATAAAAATTCCTAGGGTGTAGAATAGTTGGTGATAGAGTGTATTGTTAAGGCACTCTATTATGTGAAGTCACTCGTTCAAAACTCTTGAACGACAAATGTTTTAATCCAATTTCTCACTTTGATTCATTTTTTCGTCCTAGTTTTTTATAATACAATGTGCAATTACTATGATCCTATGATAAAAAATCATAGTTTCCCTAGGCTTTGAATCCAATTCCTACCTTGTAAAGAAACGCCATAAATGTGCCCCATCCATGGATACACTTAGGGCAAATTTCAAAGTTTTCCCTAACATCATAATTATCGACTTTGACTTTCGAGTGAAAAAAGTAGATCATCTAAGAAAACCATCAACATGTTTCCTTGATATTAAACTATCAATTACTCGATGTCATTTTATTAAGAGGCAAGATACAATTTTACACCAATCCAAAGCACCATCCAAACTTTGAAACATAAATTAATTGTGCATTTAGGTCATTAGACTCATAATATGATCTCAATGTACAATCGAGTTAAGGATAGTCTAGACAAACCATAATGACAATCTAATTATATTTTTAAAGATGAAATATACCTCTCGTTTGAGCAAAATTGAACTTAGTAGAGGAATATTACCATCTCAACTTGACCAACCAGTCAATACCAACCCCAATGGTGAAAGTTAGAAGATACGACCTAAAAAAATTTACACACCTAACAGACTAGAAACAAAAGTCCTAAATTCTGAAATTTGAGAGGAAACAATTTTCCCGAGGACTTGGTAGTCGTATAACCCACTCAAAAATCAAAATACACAAATCAAAAGAAAACCAAAGCCCTTAAATTTATCACTATGATTAGTAGAGCATACCTTGATATGAGCATTTACAAATCAATTCCAACATTTGTTGTGAATTTTTCAGATCTTTGCTGTGATTTTCGTGGCTTGTTGTATATTTTTTAGACTTGTTAGGAACATTGTGTGTTTTTTGAAAACCTCTAGATTCACTTGAAAGAAAAAATGGCTCAAATCTACACTAAATGGTCTATTGGGATTATCAACATGCATCATTGTGATCATCACCAACTAATGTGCATTGTCCTTGGGATCATCACCAACTAATGCGCATTGTCCTTGGGATCATCACCAGAGTAGCGCATTACTCACGATTCCATGATCTCCTCCTCACTTCACTATGTTTCAGTCAGTTAACTAAAGACTGATAGAATAGTTAACTCAGACTAGGTGGCAGTTCACTCCCGTAACTGTCTGAGAGATTAGACTAGGTGGCAGTTTACTCCCATAACTGCTGGTATGTTTCCAAATCACTCAAGACCACCACTATGGCGCATTGGCTTCTACTCCAATATGCATTGGTTGAGTTATACAAAGTATATCATGTGTAAATTATCATTCATTCATTTAGTTAATGAGAATTCTTCCATTCTTTCTCTCATGCTTCTCTTTTCTTCTATTTTCTCTGCAACTGTGTATGTCAATTCCCAACTAGATCTATTATGTGCAGGTTCAACACATTTATAGTGACAATACATGGGAAGCTACATGACAATGGTATGACATGACATGGAAATGGCAATGACATGGCTTGGAAAGGCATGGAAATGACAATGGCATGGCTTGGAAAGGCATGGAAATGGCATGGCACGGCTTGGTATGTCATGGTAATGGCATGGCATGGAAAGGCATGGTAATGGCATGGCTATGTAATGACATGGAATGACTTGGAGAGGCATGGAAATGGCATGGAAAGGCATGGAAAGGCATGGAAAAAGCAATGGAATGCTATGGAATTACTTGGCAAGGGATGACAATGGCATGGCATGGAAATGGCATGGCATCAACAGGTTTGTGGGATTGGCTTTGGGAGGGTCCTTTGTCTCCTTGTGTGATTTAACCCAAAAATTGGGTAGGAGTGTGCAATAAACTCTCATAGATGGTGAAGATAAAAGAATAATGGTTTCAAGTCTCCCTGGAGGAATTTTGATAGCATAGCATTACTTTCTATGGTGTGTCATGAAATGTAACCTCAAAACCTTTATTTGTAGGTAGAAAATGATACCCATTCTAACATCTAGTTTCCATGCAGACTGTCTCATTCTATTGATCAAAATCAATTAGTTTAGTGGACATCATGGAAGACTGAATAAATGTTATTAATAATTGATGGGTTTAACAAAATTTACATATACCCACTACACAAGCTAAACAAACATGAGTGCATTAATGAGTCATTGATTCGTCTTTTCGACATTTATGAAGGGTTACACATAAATCAAATGATTTTATATATGTCATGCACAGAAAGAGGGGAATTTTGTGTGTGACCGAGAAAATGGTCAAATTATGGATGAATCAACTAAGAAACTAACAACTAGGCTTCTCAAAGGAATGTCAAGGGAAGACTAGGGTCAAGGTTTTGTCATCAGGAGACTAGAAATACTATGACTTATACCTACATGATAAAATAAATACTTTTATCATGTAGCTTTCATAAGAGAAGAAGTTAGGGTTTTGTGGAATTTTAAAACCGTAGTGCTACCTAATGTGCTTGTTATCGAGAAGATAGAGTGAGTTGATCTTGTACAAGTTTGGGATACGCATGTATCTTCCAAAAAGGACTTACCATTGTGTATGCTACCTTGTTGATGATCTCTAATGGAGTGAGCTATTGGCTAATTTTATCTTGTGGTTTCCATCACTAGGGTTTGAAGAGCACGACTTCTAACAACCCCTGATAAGATATTGGTAGGTGTATGTACTTCATATTCTAAATATATATGAAGTGTTTGGCTGTCCAAATGTTGTTTACTTGCATAATTAAATTTTAGCTTATGTCATATTCATAATTGAGTAATTATAGTACTAGTTATTGAGGTTAATTTGACATAACATGGAGTTGAGATTGTTAAGTGATTTACAATTATGTAGAAGATAAATAAGAAAAATGATTTCTATAATAAATTATTATAATATGCCATTTTTTAGGTCACAATATTTTCAAGTGACCACTATTTGAGTGTGGATTGTCATTGGATTTAGATGGAGATAATTCAAGAGGTAGTCCATGCATTGTTGGTTGTGAGTTAGAATATGGATATCCACAACATTCATGCAAATAATTCAAAAGGAATGATTTATCGATGATGTAGAGATACATGGTTGATTAGGAAACAATGCTACTTGAGAACCATTAATTTCTTATGGATTGAGCACTTAGCAATATTTTCCACCAAAAGATATTCCTTAATGCATAATGCAAGTATTTATAATCACTTTAGAAAAAAATCAAAGGATTAATACACATAAAATTCATACACTTTGGAATTCAAACACTTTGAAATTCATATATTCATCAACATAAAATGCAGAAACAATGAGATTCATAAAAAATGTGCCATGATATATATATATA
>JASDQU010754130.1:79676-99483 GCA_032191745.1 Picea mariana | reverse complement strand
GGATTGATGCATTTTCTATTGAAGAACAATGTTGGTTATGACAATGAAGTTATGACACCTTGGTTATGTGATATATCTTGATGATGTATTGGAATATTACTTGTTGGAAAGCTTGATGCATGCATTTAGCATATGTATGGGCTGCACATTGGGACATGTGGTTGGTGAGTTAATGAGGTGATCATGTTGTACATCATTATTGATCTATAGTTGATATATGATTGGTAATTTTCTAGTACATTTGTAGAGGCACCTACTAGCAGTTTGATTTGCACATGTTTTATGGAATATTTGGCATACATATATGGGATTCATCATTTTGTGGTATTGGTGCATGGTGTTGGCCCTTGGTTATGGAAGCAAGCAAATATCAAGGAAGAAAAGGGAAATCGATAACTTCGCAGAAGACACAGTGAGTGTTACTGGGTTGAAATGAGCAAAAGAGAAGAAAAGATGGAGCGAAGTCCGAGAAAGCAAGTCGTTGGATGAGGAGATCAAGGATGATAGCTTAGAAAGGAAGAAGGACCATGGACAACTTAGAAAGTGGAAAAATCTACCGTTAGATTCTTTGGAGCACCGTGTGAGAAGAAAGGAAATACAGTCTAGTGAAGCCCTGAAAACACGTTGACCTAGGGTTTTAGACACCTAGGGTTTTGGTATCTAGGGTTTTAACACTTAGGATTCAACCTAAGGATGTCAGTGAGCTATCGTAAAGTATAAATAAAGGTCAAGAGGACCTGGCTTGGGTTGGTAAGATAATTGTTGGGATTGTGATTGTTATTTTTATTGACTAAGAAGTACTGTGAGAGAGAGAAGTGCTAAGAGTGAGAGCCTTCTGGTATTGTAAGATCTTCAGTTGGGTGTGAAGATCAAGTCCTGCATCTAGGTGCTCAGGAAGGAAAGAGATCGAGAGAAGAAGAGAGAAGATTTGTTGGCTAAGAGCGTAGATCAGAACTGTATGCTTCATCTTAATATATTATAAAGCATAGTTTTATGGATGTAGCCCTAGAGAGAGGGTGAACCACGTATATCTTGTGTTGAGTATGATTGTTTCTCTGTTCTTTGTCATTGCATTAATGTGTTAGATCATATCTATAGTTGTGCGAAGTAGATCTAAGTTGATAAGCAATATATGCATGTTGTATTGTTCTAGTATTAGATCCACTTGACATTTCCCTTGGTTGTAGACATTTATGTCCTTCAACACCCCATAGCTGCTTCGGGTGAGATTGCATCTGATTTGCAGGTGTAGCTGAAAGGGCCAGTAGTTAGGGCTTGTTGGTCCGCTCTTGGAGCTAAACCCTGGGTCTGCTCCTGTGCCAACAAATGATTCCGTTGTTGGGACAAGAATATTCTTGAGGGAATGTCAAGGTGGTTTCCATCAAAGACAGATATTCAAAAGTGGATAGAGGATTAGGAAAAGGACTTCGTTGAAGCCCAGAACAAGAACCCTAATATTAGTACAGAGGATTGGTTGGAGAGACATATTTTTACTGATATACACAAGATATTCTTTGGAGGAATCCATCAGGAGCTATATGAGTGGTTATCCAGGTTGGAAGATACCCAGTTTGAGGTCAGATCTAGACCTCCTTTAGTTTGGATGTCAGTGCTGATCAAGAAGGTCAAGAGAGTTGACAACACCATGTCAAGAGCAGTAGATCACTGGTTTGATATCACCATTGGAGGGTACATCACCGAGTTTGTTGTTGATAGAGTAGAGTCATATAGCCAATCTGACAGATATTTCTTCAAGGGACCCAGAGGAAAATGTTTACATTTTCTAAAGTTGAGAATCAAGATGCTATTGCATGAGAAGAACATCTTGAAGATACAGTAGATCGACCAAACTTAAAAAGGATAATGTTCAGGAATTCAGACAACAACAATGACACAGAGGTTGGACATATGCGCAGTGGGAGAGTGTTCAGAGAAGTTCATCTTATGAACCTATTCAAGAAGAACTATGGAGACAAGGGTTTCTACAGTGGAGAAGAGGCAGATCTGACAAACAAAGAGCATTCAGAAACCTCTAGGGAAGAGGAAGAGGAAGTTGAAGAACTTCGCCGGGAAAATCTAGAAACCTCAGAAACTGTGCAAACTATTGAAGTAAGTACTATTAATACTCTTGTTGGTTCAGCAGCATTAAGCAATCAAAGTAATCAGAGATACCAGACCATTTAGAGTACTATTACTAGTAGTCCACCACATACTCAGACAGGAAACCTGGGAAGATCTATGGAAGATGAGATGAGACTCCCTATATTTAGGGGAGATGGATCTAAAGATCCTAATCAAAACTGGTTTATGTGTGAAGCCATATGGAATATTAAAAATGTCACCGACGAAGCTGTTAAAAGAACCCAGTTTAGTACTACCCTTCGAGATCGCGCACTAAGCTAGTACATGAAGCTTGTCCAAGGACTTGCACAACCTAAGCCACTAAATGAGATCAAGAATATTGCAGAGTTCAAGAAACCCAATTCAGAGTCAAAATGTATTACAGAGCTGAAAGAGATCAAGCAAAAGATAACCGAACCTATCTGGGAATTTGACCAGAGATTCAAGACCCTAACAAGCCGATTGACTTTTTAGATATGAGATGAGTAGAAAAAAGAGTGGTTCATTGTTTCCCTCTTACCACACATCAGAGTTCCTTTGATGCAACAAAATATTTCTTTGCAGTGTGAGGCGCTGGAGATCACCATGAAGTTAGAATCAACCCCTATGGGAGAATACAGCTCAGGTATGAGTCAGATCTTGAGTTAGCTAACTAGTTTGCCTCTATAGGTCGAAGATATGAAGAAAGACAAGGAAAAATATAAAAGAGAAGACATCTAGTGTGTCATATGAAAGTTATAAGGCCATGACAAGGAGAACTTCCCCCTATTTCATGAATACTTGGCCTCGGGAGATTCGAGCCCTTTGAAGCAAGTCACCTTATCTTGGTGCGAAGTATGTCGAAATAGACATCACCCTGGTGAGTGCTATTACATGCAAAAATATGTTCATACACCCACAAATTTGTATTTCATTTTCTATAATATCATGGGGCATGATGATAGGCATTCTAGGGCTTATGACCTCATGCATGAAAGGTAAAGAGACATATACAAAATTCAAAGTGAAGTACAACAAGAAGGAAACACTATGCAGTATAACTCCCCTGGGAGAGGAAACTTCAACCCTCTCGGTGGATTCAGAGGATGAGGATGAGGAGGAGGTATGGGTTGAGACCAAGGACATATGATCTGCTACAACTACGCACAACCAGGACACCTCGCAAGGGACTGTCAGAACCCTTGCACTACTTGAAACTATTGCAGTTCGTTTGAACATGTTATAGAAGATTGTCTTGTGTTGTTGGCTAAGCTTCAGGAAAGACGAGGACCTTAGCAGAACCCGCAAGCACAACTGATATATGATGAACCTCATGGAGAAGACCCTAGATTCATTGTTATAACCAAAGAGGCATTGCTACAGGAGAAGACAGACTGACCCAAGGGAAGACTACAAAGGACTCAGGAATCAGGAAAGATGCAGAGAAGACCCAAATTTTTGATGCAAAGAAATAAAGACAAATATTCAAAGAGGCAAGAAAAGAGTTCAAATCAGATCAAGGTTCTTCATCAAATACATGACCAAAAGTAAGAGAATATGGAATTCCTCAGGCATTTGATCATTCTACTTCGCCAAGAGAAGGAAAAGAGGTAAGCAAGCTCATGGAATTTTTCTATACTTGGATTAAGTTGATTCAGGATGAAAGTGTTGTACAAGAGTTATAGAATTTAATCAGACAATATGAGCCAGGAAATATAGACCCCTTACTGAATAGGGAAATACACAAAATCGCTATGAAAAGAAGGACAAATAAGGAGTTAAACTTAAATGCTCAAATAGGAGAGTATGATATAGACTATGTGGTTCTCGACTTAGGGATTGAGGTCAATGTCATGACGAAGCAAACTTGGGCATTGATGGGAAAAACTAAGCTAATATATTCCCCTATCAAGCTCAAGATGGCTAATCAGCAGGCTGTAAGCCCCTTTGGTAGACTGGAACATGTCCATGTGGACATCGACAAAGTAAGAACATTTGCAGATTTTTAGGTAATTGAGATAGTTGATGACAACTGCCCTTACCCTGCACTATTAGGAATTGATTTAATGAAAAGAAAAATAACATTTGAAAGAGATGGACTTAGGGTCATTGTGATTTTAGATCCAGATGAAGGTCAACGATACATAGAATCCATCAGAGAGGAAGACCGCGCATATGAACTAGAAAACATATACAAACTAACAGCTAGACAACAGGATTACATTAATCCTATGGTCGATGGAAACCTAAGATGGCGAAGTGACAACGCATGTTCATCAGACTCAGAAGAAGCACTGGAGAAATGAAAGAATAAAATGTATGAGGTATCTACAAGAAGATGTGCTATATTAACCAGAGAAGTTCGTTGGATCGACACAACAGTAAGTAACTTACCCACCTTTGATGGTTTGAATCCTTTAGAAACCTTCTTGTCGGACTTTGAAGAAAGTGTACCAATGAAACAAAGATTATTGGCAATGGATGAGTCCTTGAAAGAAACCCCAGCAAGATGGTGGGGGACACACAAAAGAAATATTACAGACTGGATACAATGTCGTACCTTGATGACAGCGTGGCTCTTAGCACAAGTAGAAGGCTGCAAATTTTGGTACACAAGTCAAAAATTCCCAAAGGAACATGTGCAAAGCTACGAGGAAGCCTAGAGCAATGTTCCTCAAGAACAGTGGGTACACGAATTCATTAACACACTGGACATGACACCTATTAACTGGTACCTTCAAGAAGAGCTGCGCCTCATCACTACAGATTGGAAAGGTATGAATCAGAATTTTATAACCACCTTCTTATTTGAAATTCAATATCCTTCAGTAGATCAAGCATTACATATTGTGAGACAAAAAGTATTCGAGGAGGCATCTAGCCTTCCTTTGGAACAAGAACAGGACGAATGGACTACGCCTCTCAAGAAACTACAAGGCTATTACAACATCAATGTTGATGAAGATGATGATCCGAGGAAGGTGAAAATCACAGAAACAGAAGGCCAAAGAGGTGTGGAAGGACCTGGAGTTGAGCTACCATTCATTGGACAATTTATCAAGATTAAAAAATTCAATATTGGAACCGAGGAGACACCAAAGCTTGAAAATGTCGAAGATTATTGAGATGTTGCTAACATTGACAAGATCATAGAACTATTGCATGAGTATCAGGACTTGTTTCCGACCAAGTTCACTGATATGAAGCACATCATAGGGCCTATGGGAGAGATGAGGCTCCCTTTGAAACTAGATGCAAAACCAGTCAAAAAGAGACCCCACAGATTAAACCCTAAATATAAGGAGAAAGTGAAGATTGAGCTCGACAAAATGATGGAAGCAGTGATTATAGAACCTATCGAAGAATCGGAGTGGATCAACCCTATGGTGGTACAAGACAAAAAGATAGGAGAGATTAGGATCTGTGTAGATCTCAGGAAGTTGAATGATGCATGTTTGGATGACCCCTTCCCTACGCCATTCACTGACAAAGTGTTAGATAATGTTGGAGGCCAGGAAGTATATCCTTTTACAGATGGATTTTCAGGATACCATCAGATCCGGATTGCCAAGGAAGATAACCACAAGACAACCTTTGTAACAGAATGGGGGTTCTACCAGTATACAGTGATGCCATTTGGATTGAAGAATTCCTCAACCATCTTTTCCAGGGTGTTGGTCGAAGCATTCAAGGAGTTTCTGCATAAATTTCTAGAAGCCTATTTTGACGATTGGACTGTTTTTAGTTTATTGAAAAATCATATTGAATTTCTAAGGCTAATGTTGGATAAATGCAGGCAGTGTCAAATTGCATTGAATCCGATGAAATGCATATTCTTCTCGCCATTCAGAGTGTTTTTAGGTCATATTGTATGCAAAAAGGGATTGTTGGTAGATCCCTCTAAAATTTCCATTATAGTTGATCTGCCACCTCCTACTTCAGCGAAACAATTGCGCACTGCACTGGGACATACTGGGTATTATAGGAAGTTCATTAAGGGATATGCCCAGATTACAACACCCATGGAGAAGCTTCTAAAGAAAGACTGTCAGTTTAGCTGGACAAAAGAATGCCAATAGATCTTCGACACACTGAAACAAAAGATGATCACTGCGCCCATTCTGTTTTTCCTAGATTGGACCAAGGAGTTTCATGTACATGTCAATGCATCTTCTATTGCATTGGGATATGTGTTAGCACAACCAAGAACATGAGACATCGACCACCCGTTAGATTTTGCTAGCAGGAAGCTATCAACAACAGAGGTCAACTACACCACTACTGAGCGAGAAGGGTTAGCCATGGTGTATTCGCTGCAGAAATGTTTCCACTACTGGTTGGGAGGGCACTTTAAAATGTTTAATGATCACTCCACACTCAAATTCCTAGTTAACAAACCAGTGTTGGGGGGAAGAATCTGCAAATGGCTTCTGCTCTTTCAGGAATATGATTTTGAGATCATAGTCAAGCTAGGAAGAATGAACAAGGATCCTGACCACTTGTCAAGGTTAGAACATTGCGAAGAGCCGATCAGTTTGGAGGATGCACTGTCGGATGCACAAATGCTAGAAATTAGAAATATTGATGACCACTTTGCAGAAATAGTCTAGTTCCCATCAACAGGAATGGCACCTAGTGAGTATACAATCCCTTAAAAGAAATAGCTAGTAGTGTGCGCTACAGACTTTTCACTTATAGTTGGACAACTATACAATATGGGACATGATGAGATACTAAGAAGATGTGTTATGGAGGTAGAGTGACCATTGATCCTTGCATAATCTCATGAGGGCATCGTAGGAGGAAATTACCCAGGGAAAGCAACTGCACAAAAGGTTATGAGAGCTGGCCTTTGGTGGCCTACCTTACACAAAGATGCTAAAGACTATTACAAGGCTTTTGATGTATGTCAAAGAGTTGGAAAAACGTCTAGAATAGATGAAATTCCATTAGCACCACAACTAACCCTATGAGCATTTGAGAAATGGGCCATTGACTTCATGGGCCCATAAACCCACCAGGAAAGAGCACAAGAGCAAGGTACATCATCATTGTGACATAATACTTGACTAGATGGGCCGAAGCTAGAGCGGTTAAGGACTATAGTGCAACTTGTTGACAAGTGAAAATGACCGTCCATCAATTGGAAGAACGAGCCCGGTCCGGGGTTGTTTAAGTAACCCAAGATGTTTGGTATAACTCGTTCTAATGGGTTTAATGTCTCCGCTGGCCAATCTAAGAATCCTAAAAGAAACAAAATAAAAGAAAAGAAATAAATAACTAATTACTAAATACTATATATATATATATATATATACTCTAATGTGACTGTAATAGGTGTATTTAAGCAAAAGATAGATAATTCTCATTTATATACATTATTTACAGGCTACAAGTTTTAATCTAAACTTACTAAAATCAATGTGAAAATGACTGCTCTGAAGAAGCAGATAAAGAAAGCACATAAAAATATTTTTGATTTTTCTTTTATAAGTCTTAAACTAATGGAAGAAAATGTTATGAAACAGGAACGTATAGATAGTCAAAAGCCAAACTTTACGTTCAAATTTCAGTGATAAAGAAATAGTAGAAAAATGAAATTGAACTAACTTGTTAACGAGCTAATGATATACATCCAAACATCTGTGCGATCATAAAACATTTAACCACCTTGTCCAGGAGAAAAACCTGCAAGGAACCTTAAGTTTGTTCTGAATAATTGTAGAACAATTATGTTGGCAGTTAAATTTTAATAACAGAAAGAATGATAGCAATAGTTACTGTGATCTCATGAATGCAAGTAATTGCATTAAGAAAAATATGTTAGCAAACATCCTTGCATTTAATCTTTCAATGAAAATTAAAGGAGAAATCTTGTAATTGAAGTTGAATAGATGATCACACGATTAATATTTGAAGCATTATTTATGGACAACATTTATAAGGGATTATCCAAATAACATAATAAATCATGAAGACTAAAGCTATCAAAATCTATTATTGTATCAGGATAAACAAACTTAAATGAAGACACCATCCACAAAAAGGTAAAGACGAAATGTGCATTGTTGTTCCATTAAAGTCTGTAAATCAAACGTCCATCTTCTGTCCCAGGCGAGGATGCCTTCATTACAAAAATCTCTAGTATTTAAAGAGTTGTCAAGCTAACATCTTATCTTGTGGGATAAGTGTTGAGCCTCTAAATTGACATCCCTACTACCCTATTATACTCCTCATTTATACCTTTTTGGCCTACCTAAGCTTGGATAAATGACAAACAACACTACCATTAGCCATTGATGAGCTCATAAGGTAAAGTATAATTGAATTCATGCATTTTGTGGTTTATTGAGCTAGGAGACTAAATGTTTTATGTACTAATGTTTTAAATTTCCAAGTGTAACCTTTGACCTCTAGATGAGTTTAGCACTTCTGTGTCAGCTCAACCATCTGGTACTTATGCGCCAGATTATCACTCTCCAAATCTGGTACCAAGTGCACCTTCCATTCAGATCCGGTACCGAACTATTCACTGTCGTGATCCGGTACCAACATCCACAGGCTATTCTAGTTCGGTACCAACCACTTGCGTACTGTTCGGATCCGATACCATTTACTGAATCTCACCTGTCATGATCCGGTACCAATACAGGAAGCAAAATATACCAAGTTTAGCTCCAGATCATGACCAAGATAATTGTTGGATGTTTGCTGAATCATCAAAGTTATAGCAAGGCTATGTTAGGCTAGTTTGTTTTTGATTCATCCTCATACACTTCATGTCATGAGGATGAAGCTTAAAATATGTAACCAAATATGTAAATTTGGCAATTTACTAATTTGCTAAAGATTTCACCTCCTTGTGTTTCACGACTAAGACTGTTTAAATAGTCATGGCAAGGATGGTGGAGGTAGTGGAGAATTCGCATAACACAGCATATGAAGCAGTGTTACATATTGTAGACCATACTTTGAGTTGAAGTTTAATAGAAGGATGTCATTTATCTCCATGTATTGATCACTTATGAATGAATGTGAGTTGAGTTGTTAGCATAGTTTGATTCTATGTTTTGAAGTTTGAGTAAGAGTAATGTATGGATTGAAAGAAAGTTTATTGTAGACTCTAGTCGCTGACCTGTTGAAGCGACAAGGGCCCACCGCCCAAAAAAGGTCAGCATCCTTATAGATTAGTGTTAGTAGTTGATTTCAATAGTATAGATGTTAGACTAGCTGAATCTTTGATCCTTTCAGATGATAGCAGTATAGTTCAGTTTAGAGTTTCGATTATATGATTGTTTAGAGATCTTTACTTACTCTGTTCTACATATGCTCTCTCTGTTTTATGGATTTGATTTTGTTTCATGGATATGAATGTTGGCAGTAGTAGTCATACATATTTGAAGGAGAACTAGTGAAGTTCACAACATCACATTGTGAACCACAACATACTCAATATATTGACTATTGAACTACCCATGCTATGTCTTGATGATTGATGGGTGATTTCCCTTTCAGAAGTGTGATTGCATAGTTAACTTTCTGGGTCAGATAGCAGAGTTGATCTGTCAAAAGAACTCCATCTCATACTTGCATATGCCATAATGGAGTAGATATCCTCTCTGTGAAAGACAACCAAAGTGTGTTTCGGTTTGCTAGTTTGCTTTGTTTCTAGCATGCATAGTTTAGAATAGTTCTATGCTCATGACATTAGAATTACCTTTCTTAATGGTGTCTTGTAACTCTGTTGATTATGAATCCCGGATTGATAATTAATGAGTGCATTATAATAATCATATAAGTAGCACAACAATAAGATTAAATCTCAAAATGATTTACTAATTACAAAATAGAGGGTAATATAACCACTCCATATCACAGTGTATCTCTCAGAACTATAAAAAGTTTATTTCTGTTTACAAACGATGAGCCAAAGAAATGGATAATAAGCTTAGAAATGGTCCATATCATCAGATCACCACCCACTACATGATATCCTAAAAGAAAAAACGAAAATAAGGGAGTTTAGATATTATTCTAACCAATAATTTCCAAAAATTCGAATGAGAATGAACTGGCTACATAATCAGTTGATTCTGTAGTTAGTTTTATTTTAAACAACATAAATCTAATTAAATCTATAATAATAGAAAAACTAAATAAAAATAAAAAATACAACTAAGATAAACAAACAAATCTTTACCTCTTAACTGCATGCTAAATTTGACTCATAAGACCTCAGAGTTAACTACTATTGTAACACACTCAGCATTCTTTATTATTATGTTTCCAATCCTTTTCAAGTGCTTGCCTTGCCTTTGAGCAATGAAATTTAGTATGTGATTTTCACTCGTTAATGAGTCGATCTGAGTGGTGAGGGTTTTGATCTGCAGTTGAAGGGAAGGTATATCTGTGTAATATTTGTCGATCCAAAACAAACAAACCTCACACTGTGGATCTGGAACAGTTGTTTGAGGATATCCATGGCCATGTGTCAGAATGCTACCACTATTGTCTGTAGGTTCTTTACTGAGTTTGATCCCTAGAAAACCTTTGCTATGCTTTAGGAACGGTGGCAGATTGTCTACGAAATCATAGGTCTGGATGAGATCTAGTTTGAGGTAACTTGGGTCTTCTTTTGCTAATAATTTCTCGATCTCAGAATCAGAGGTCTCATGGACCTCGATCACTTTGATCAAGCTCATATGAGACTTCGATTTATTTTGTATGCTTCTAGAAATTAATCTCCCTCCCCTTTTGTTTTTAAACCCTACATCCAAGTCACTTTTAGATAGTTTTCACGAGGGCGTGTTCATGGTTTTTGCAAAGGTGTTAGGGAAAGCGTATTGTTCTTGGTCATGAAACTCAGAGGCTATTGGATCAACATCTTGTTGCTCAGACATAGGATCATCGAGCACGGCCTTATCACAGGGTTCTTTGAATGAGGAAACTGTTCTGTCAATGGAAGGGATTGGGGTTTCTTCTAACAAGGGTTTATCAACCTCTATGGGGCTAGGTGTAACAAAACCATTTCGAGATAGAAAAGTGTCCCAACCATCACCCTGCAATTTTAGATGATGGACTAACAACATCCTTATCAATCCATGATGAAACAAATTGGAATTTAAACACTATCTCTTATACCTCTTGGCCATCTTATATAAACTTCTCAATAAATAGAAAGGCATATTCAACTGGAAACCGATGAAGTTCATTAGCAGCCTTATGTGATACAGAAAAACAAGGCCAAAGCGACCCTTGCATGTAATGAACTATCTCAAGATTTCCAATAAACTGTGCCACCTAGTTTTTAGCAGAGATATAGGCATACCTTTATCACAACACTGGATTTTCCTAGAAGTAAAGAACAGACTCCACGACACCTCCTCTACCTTGGAATTCTTAAACCATTTTTGCCTGCTAAGGGGAAGACCTATTTCCTAGCTCAAAAACTCCTCGGTGATTTCGACTTGAATATCTCCTACTTTGGCTCAGCATCCATCAAAAGAGAGGGCGAATTCCTGGGCCACTTGCAAATTGTAACCTTGAAATTTCTCAATAAATTCGAGCCATCCTTGACCCTTAAGGTCTTCCCTTGTGTCGTCATACAGGAGTAGTGTTTACGAGCCATTTGGTTCGATGCGGACAACAAGGGCCATGTGGATTCAGAAAAGCAGTCACGGTGGCAACACAAGTCATTGTAAGCAAGAAGGGTTTCATAGAACAGGAAGAACCAGGGATAAAATCGAGGAAATAAAACCCTTGCATGAATTAAATGTAGGAATAAGGGGTTCCATAAGAGAATCGGGAATTTTGTGTAATGAATCATTGTGGGTACAAAACAAAGCCCGAGAATTAACTCAAAATGATGGACACGTTGTTTTCAAATTTCCACTATCAGCAGAGTACAAAATCTGACCAAATGCATTTAAGTATCATCATGTGTAAAGGGTGGAGTTGCTCATTATAAAAAGGTTAACAAAAGAGGTGTTTGACAAATCACAACATAACGACCATAGAAAGGATTTACCAAGAATCATACATGGAACAAACTTATAGCCTAACATCAATCGATTCTTGGTGTATCATTCAAATGTCCAAAGTAGACCTTATAACAATGAGCAATTTAAAAACAACCATTTTATTGACATGAGATAGGCCTTAAAGCAAAATATCATCCTTAAAAAGGTTTATATGAACACTTATTCTCTTTAAATTCAAATGCAATAAATTCAAAAGTTTCAATGTTTCGTTCAAGCTTTTAGTCATGAACGAAGCATGAAAATGAGAACTAGGAAAAATACAAAACCTTTATAGCCCAAGATTCATCTTTCAAGTAGCAATTTTCATATGATTAAGTGGAGGCATCTATAAAAGTTATGATTCATTGCTTTAAGAATTGAAAATATTGTGGGGTTGCCAACAATGGCAACTTGCTGGGAGAAACAGTTATCTCTGTATCACCAACGAGTTCAGGTTAGGATTTTTAGAATGATTGAAGATCAAAGAACATCTGAAGGACATCAAGCATCTTGACAATCATTACATGGTCTAGCTTCAGACATTTTTCTATTAAAATGAAATCTGGTGACAAATTTTAAAAAATGAGAGCCACGATGTTCAAGTCAATGACTCCACTACTGCTAATAGGGCCACTGCTACCAACAGGTGTCCATAGCCTCAGTAGGGATTTCAATTAACCCACTCTGACACCTCTATCTTGTCCAATAAATTTCAATTCAAAATGAAGGATTCTTATGACCAATATCAAAATTTATACCTGAGAATTTTCTTTAACCTGACATCGCTTCGTTGTCAGTGGGCCTGTTCAATACCCCGACAAAGTTGCCTTGGCATCATGCATGCATTTACCCATTGCCAGCAGACCTGTTCAATATCCCAGTGGGTTTACAAACACTTCCCACAACTCTTGATAAATTATTCACAGTCTTATATAATTTTAAAGACATTCAGAAGAGCGAGGTGACGCTGAAAATTCCAGTTTTTACAAGACTTGTTATTTTCAGGACTTTTGATTTTTTGCTTGATAACCTTCATCATGATCTGAAAATAGTTTACAGATGAAACTAATCTTTCAAGGATAGGAAGGCATCATTGGGTTTGTTTCTTAAAATCAGGGACAACGTAAAGATCTTTTAATGATAGTCGTGTCTGCTCATAATTGCAAAGTGAAACCATGAAATCAATTCTGAACAAAAAAAACCTCTTTAACTAGTCAACATTTTAGGAAATTACAACAGTTGACGCTCTGACAGTCCTTGATAGTTTTTTTAAGATGAAGCATTATGTTTTCCTTATTTGAACTAAACTGTTACACAGGCATGTTTTACCCAGAAAGCGATAAAACTCAAACAATAAAAGAAAATCAAAGTAGCAAAAACCAGAAAACAAAACAAAATCAAAACAAGACAAAAAAAATATGTACAAAATATGCATCTGGGAATCGTCGTGAAAAATACCTTTTGAGGGCTTAACCGTTCACCAGCAAGGTGTCTGGCTGTCCCTCTAAATTCTGCAGGCAGAAAGAGCTGGGACCTAGTTTCTCTGTGACCAAGAAGGGCCCTAACCATAGATTCTAGAACTTGTTATGTTCCCCCTTCCCCTCATGAGGCTTATCCCACTTGAGGACTAAATATCCCACCTCGAAATTCCTGTTCGAGGAAAAACTTGAATCAAAATAGCTTTTAACAATATGTTGATGCTAATCTAGTCTTTCTTTCACTTGGAGTCTTACCTCTTCTAACTTCAGCAAATCATTAATCTGACTTTCCAAAGGAGGACAATCATGTTCCTGAACTTTCTATGATAATTGCAGAGAGGGAAGAAGAACATGAGGAGAGAGAATTGCCTCCCTTCCATAAATGAGGAATAAGGGGGAATTACCAACAACGGTTTTCGGAGTCACCCTATCATCCCATATTGCATTAAAAAGTGTGTTGTGCCAATTTTTGTGGTTTTTGGAAACTGTCCTCTTGATGATTTTGATCAGTTTTTTGTTTGTCGATTCTGCCAAACCGTTTCCTTGAGGGTAATAGCTCGCAGAATATTTCAGTTTTATCCCTTTTCCAAAGAAAAGGCACTCATATCGAGGGATGAAAAATAGGAATCATTATCAAAGACCAAACATTCAGGAATACCGAATCCAGTAATGATGTTTGAATTAAGAAAAGATATTACCTGACTGGTGTTTACCACTTTTAATGGTGCAGTCTCGGACCATCTAGTAAAATAATCCGTCATTGTAATGATGTATTTATGCTGCTATGAAGAAGTGGGGTTGATAGGGCCAATTATTTCAAGACCCCATTGTTGAAAAGGGAAATCTACCAAAACAGGTTGCAGTTGGAATGCTGCCTTCTGCACTTGTCCAGAAGCCTTTTGGCAGATTGTGCATTTACGACATAATGTATGGGCATATTTGAATAGTGTGGGAAAATAGTACCCTACTCTTAATACTTTGTGAGCATTAGTTTCTCTACCGAATTTCCCACTAGCTTCTCCTGCATGCAATTCAGATAACACTTTATCTGCTTCATCTCTTTCCAGACAACGCATAAGAACTTCATCAAAATTTTTGCGGAATAATACGCCATTTACCAGCTGAAAAGGTGCAGATTTTAGTCTTAATGCTCTTCTCTTTCTCAGATCCAGATGATGAGGAGAAGAATTGTGTGTTAGATAAAACTTAATGTCATCAAACCAAGAATTAGCAACATCTTGTGCACAACATATTTGACTTTAACTATGATGATTTTTAGTTAAAATATTAATTTGATCTTGCTGCTCTTGAACTGAATCATCCACTAATTTACATAGACCTTGGCCTCTAACAATTTGCGTAGGGGTAATATCGAGGTCATACTCTTGTAATGACATCATCCAGTTTGCCCATTTTTCACCCAGTTCTTTTTGTACTAGCAATTTTTTGACAACAGGGTAAGGCACAATGACTTTAGTTTTGGATTTGAGTAGATATGATCGAAAATGTTTTACTTCTTTAAAAATAGCATAAGCTTGTTGATCTACAGTTGGGTAATTAATATCTTCTCCCTTGAAGGCTGAGCTCATAAAGCCAATGGGAATTTTATTGTTTTCATCATTCTTTTGGGTTAGCACAGCAGCATCAGATCAACCAGAGGTGAACGTATAAAGAGTGAAATCTTGTGAAAAATTAGGGCTCATTAGGGAGGGAGCCTCCACTATGTCTTTTTTGATGGAGTCAAAAGATTAACTTTCCTATGGTCCCCAGTGATATTGAACATCCTTTTTTATTAAGTTTTTCAGTGGCCTCACCATTTCTGAGAAACTCGGGACAAACCTTCTGACAAAATTTATTTGACCTAGAAAAGATTGCATAGATTTTTTGGAGGAGGGGGGAGGAAGCTTGGAAATGAATTAAGTTCTTTCGGGATCAATGATCACCCCTTCATTGGATACTATGAATCTGAGCAACTTGACTTGTTCCACTGCAAAGACAGACTTCTTAGGATTTAGAGAGATGTCATACTTGCGGCATCATTGTAGAATAGATCTCAGATGTGATAAGTGATCTCTTTTATTTTTGGAGAAAACTATGACGTCATCAAGATAGACCACTACAGATTGGTTCATGAGACCGCGGAAAGCAATATCCATCTCTCTTTGGAAAGTGGTCGCGACATTTATAAGCCCAAAAGGCATATTTTTATAGGTGTAGGTACCCCATGGGGTATGAAAAGTGGTTTTCAACTGGTCTTGGGGAAACTTGAGGACCTGGTTTGTCCCCTGAAAAACCTTCTAGTAGTGACAATATTTCAGAACCAGATACCTACTGGAGAATTTGTTCCATTGGAGGAACAGGATAATTGTCTTTGTCAGATGCTCGGTTTAAGTTTCAAAAATCGACACAGAGTCGAATTTCGCCACTTTTCTTCCTTACAGGGAAAAGATTAGATACCCATTGTGTGTGTCTTACTGGGAAGATTATTTTTGCATTCAATAGTTTGTTTAGTTCTTTCTTGATCGTTGGTTCGAGTTTAGGGTGCATCTTTCTCAGCTTCTGCTGAAAAGGTTGAGTCTGGGGTTTCATGGGGATGATGTGTTGTATAATGTTAGGGTCAAAAGTTTTTAAATCATCGTATGTCCAAACAAAGACATCCTTGAATTCTTTAAACAATTTTATAAAGGTTGACTTCTCTTGCTCGGAACATCCCGTTCCCAGATTGATACATTGTGGATTATCTTTAGTCTATAGATTTACTTTTTCATGGGTCAAGGAAGAACTATTTGTTTTACAATTTACCGATTTCCTAAATTTGTCATGCAAATCATAAAACTTTTCTAATATTACCAAGGATTTATGGATAGAATTTACCATATCTGATGTTGATTCGGGAGACCTTGGATCTGATATTACTATAAAATTACGGATATCTTCATCGTGGGTGCCCTCATCGATAACTGCACCTCAGAAAGTGTCCTCCATGTGCAAACAATTGATGATCTGTTGATCATCATCGAACACTCTCCAGTTAGTGATGTTGTCTGGGACTGATGGTCTGAACAACAACTCAATTGAAAATGCATTTGGAGAAAGACCTTCTGTGGGCAAAAGTTTGGAAGCGACGTTAGCTAGCAAGTCATCCTCAGATTTGTTTAATCTTGGCATGTACTTAATGTTAAATGAAAAACAATTGTGCATTAGATTTCATACCTTAGCTTGATAACTCTTTAGGTGTGGTGATAGGAAATGTATGGAATTTCTTACTTGTTTGACCACAATCTCCAAATCACCAAATACCATTAAGTTTTGTACATTCATATCTACTGCCTTTTTAAGTCCTTGCAGAAGTGCCTCGTATTCGGCAGTGTTGTTTGTACATTCAAATTCTAATCGACAAGCGATCATAGTTTTATTACCTGTTGGGTCGATGAGCACACATCCTGCACCAGCTCCCTCTTTAGATTTGGATCCATTGAAGTAGAGAGACCATATGTGATCTTCATCGGCCATATTAGGCACATTAGGTAGAGTTGCTGAGTGTGTGCATGTCACAAGTTCCGACTGTTTTTCTGAATCAGTGATGATGGAAGTTTCTGCCACGAATTTACTAAAAAAGGTGTTCATTCCCTGCATTTCAGGTGAATTAGTGGAAGCAGTAAATGGTTCATTAGCATCATTTAAATCGGTCACGGTGTGCTTGAGGTAATGCTCACGATTAATCCTAATTATATTAGGCTTTCCATTCTCTGGTAGCCACAAATGGGACCGGTCTGTCACAAAGTATCTATGCAACTGTTCGGACCAATCCCTACTTTAAAATAAACCATACACTTCGGGGATGTCAACAAAAATGATATCAATAATCTGGTGAAACTTAGGATTAGAGGATAGCCTAACAAGTACATTTTTTAATTCACCAATTACTTTAACATTGGTCTGATCGAGCTGAATGATTTTTAGACTGGAAGGTTGAACTTCAGCATTGGTTTTTTGGCAGATAGACAAAGGCATCAGATTTGATGATGCGCTAGAATCTACCATGTAGTTATGTACATTTCTATTGAAAATTTCAAAAGTTAATAAAAAAGGTGGGACATTTTCGCGAGTATTAACAATAGAACTTTATTGGTTTTTAGTTGTTGTCCCTAAAATTACTTTATCTACATTTGATACAGTCTTTACAATGAGGTCTCTTTTATCTGAAGGTTCTAGTGTTGTTTTAGTAGGGACCTTTTGAGGTGTTTTAGGACTAATTTCTGCAATTTTCTTGTTGTTCAGATCGTTGTTTTTGTTGTTTTCTACAATGTTCTAAAGCATTTTCTGCAGAAGAAAAGGAAATTTCAAAAGTTCATAAACATAAATATTAGCTCTAATTTTCTTCAAGTCTTCAGTCAAATCATATTCTAAACTTGGGGTTGTTGAATTCTATTTTGTTTCAGTTTGTTTAAATTGTTTCTGAGGAGCATTAGTTCCTGTTTCAGAAGAGGGTTTATTCTAAGTTTTACTTCTGGTATTGTAAGGATAGACAGTTTCAAAACTAGCTTGAAAGACACTGTTGAAAAAATGCCCAGAGATATTGGGAGATGACTCCTCTTCTTCGATTGTTTCTTCTTCAATCGCATCTTCAGAATTCTCAGGGGGAACTAAATTATCATGTGCTTCAAGGATTATCTGTATAGCGTATTGTAAGCTTTCGAGATTCAATCCTTCAGGGTTTGGGGTTGGCTGGTTTGAGGGAAAAGGTTTTCTAAAAGGGCATTTGTAAGTCCCTTTGCTTGAAGATGCTTCTTCAGCTGATCTCCTTAAGTCTACGACTTGATTTGATAATTTCTAGACGACCTTTTGTAGACTTTCCAAATCTGAGCTCTCTGATTCAGTTTTGGTTTGGGGAGGTCTAGGAAGAATTTATATTTTCTTCTTAGAAGATGGGGTAATCTATTCCTCGTTACTAAGATTATCTTTTAGGCTTAAAATATCTTTTTTGATTTGGCTTGCCTCCTTGAAGGCTTCCAGTAATGTTGCCTTCTTATACCTTTTAACCCAAATTGCTACATTCTGGTGTAGGGCTTTGGTGTAATATGTGACAATGATATTTTCAGTGGGCATTGAATCAATGGGGATTTGATTTTTTAATGTGAGGAACCTTTGGTTAAAATCTTTTATTTTTTCCTTAGGGTTCATCTTTAAGCTGGAGAGTTCCATGACTAAGACTTCGGGAGATTTATCATCTCTGAACTTCTCAAGGAAATAGGACTCGAATTTGTCCCAAGATACAATGGTGTGGGGTTGTTGGGAAAAATACCATGTAGAAGCATTGCCCTCAAACGTATAAGGAAAGAGTCTACATACTACATCTTCATGTTCTACGCTTCAGAGTCTAATGGCTAGTATGAATTTCTTTATGTGATCCTCGACGATTTGCTTAGAGTCTGGATCGAATTTAGGTAGCCATTTCTCCGGGTGTTTAGGAAAAGGGTGCTGGGTCCAGGTATGGCCACAACATCTTTATCAAGATAAGGTCTGGCGAGATTGTTTTGATTTTCCATGGGCATAGGTGGTTTCGAAGGCTGAGATGGTTCATATGAAGAACTGCCTTCATCGGATGACTCTTCTCCTGAAGAGAATGGAGATGAATGAGGTGGTGAAGGTGGGATACCAGATCCTCTAGCTGCAGGAGTGGGGATGTGATATGGATCTTGGGGGTTTAGGAGCAAACCAGTGCCTTCAAGTTGATCTCTGATATCAGAGAAATATAGAGGTTGATTCAGTGGTTGACCAGGTTGTCTGATACAGGCCAAAGCATCATGTGTCCTTAGAAGTGACTCACGAACAATTTATTGTACGTCGGACCCTTGAGGGTTTGGTGTTACTGGCTCAACGGTAATCTGTGGATTTTCATTTGAGGTAGTTGTTGTTTGAGAGGTAACATTGTTGTCAGAATGACTCCTTGTTACTATAAGGGAGTGAGTGTGTGGGGGAGGAGTCTTGCAACTTTCGCATGCCATCAATCGTACTCAGGCCCTTCTTCTAGCACCATTTTTGATGAGAGAAAATGACCTTCTGTCAATTGGAAGAACGAGCCCGGTCCGGGGTTGTTTAAGTAACCCAAGACGTTTGGTATAATTCGTTCTGACGGGTTTAATGGCTCCGTTGGCCAATCTAAGAATCCTAAAAGAAACAAAATAAAAGAAAAGAAATAAATAACTA
>JASDQU010754130.1:40875-63865 GCA_032191745.1 Picea mariana | reverse complement strand
ATGGTTACAAGAATCTAGCATTGTCAAACAGTTATGAGGTCACCCATGGACAAAAATTACCACAAAATCATTTCCAAAAGATCCAAAACTATACAACCAGTGATAAAATTAAGGTTCACTATGACTACACAAGGCGTGCGCACACATGCGCAATCCAGAAACGCAGGAAAAGCGCACATGTGCCCGATGCACGATTGTGGTCACTAAAATCCGCGCACATCTAAGAACAATGCATTTATGAGATTGGTCAGCCTCCCACCCACTTCTTGTTCAGCGTCCAAGTTGATTTGACACCCAAATCTCGACTGGATCCGACTGGGTGGCTGGTCAAAGACCTAAAAATTCCCTAATTAGCCTCTTTTCACACTACAAGCTGGTTTCACAATACCTCAAAGAGGTGCTATAAATCAAGGCCATGAATGCACTTCATTTTCAAGGAATTCAATAGCAAAGTTATGTTGTTGCTATTCTCTTAAGGAATCCTCTATTCTCATCAAGAGTATACTAGCACCATTACATTGGGCAATCCATCTCACCTCTTGAGTGGATTAGCTTGGGATTCTTCATCGTTTCATTCAAAGTTGTAAGAAGAGATTATTTTTGGGGGTCCAAGAGCCCTCCCTTGGAGGAAGAAGGGACTCATAGTCCTCTTTCTTCTTGGTGTTTTCTTTCACTAATATAAACCTTGCCATTGGTGACATGAGTCTTATTGGTTTTTCGTTCTTATGTCCTTATGCTCAATAGTTTAGTTGTTCTTTTATTTCTTAGTTTATTTCTTAGTTCTTTTATATTTCTTTCTCTAACCCTTTCCTTTGCAACTATATTGCTTATCTAACCCAACTAAGCTTGTAAGCACCTCTGTTTTGCTCATCTAGGTGGCAAAAGAGGCGCAACAATAACCACTCCATATCACACTGTATCTCTCAAAACTATAAAAAGCTTGTTTCTGTTTACAAAAGATGAGCCAAAGAAATGGATAATAAGCTCAAAAATGGTCCATATCATCAGATCACCACCAACTACACAATATCCTGAAAGAAAAAATGAAAATGAGTTTAGATATTATTCTAACCAATAATTTCCAAAAATTCGAATGAGAATGAACTGGCTATAGAATCAGATAATTCTGTAGTTAGTTTTATTTTAAACAACAAAAATCTAATTCAATCTATAATAATAGAAAAAATAAGTAAAAATAAAAAATAGAACTAAGATAAACAAACAAATCTTTACCTCTTAACTGCATGCTAAATTTGACTCATAAGACCACAGAGTTAACTACTATTGTAACACACTCAACATTCTTTATTATTACATTTCCAATCCTTTTCAAGCGCGTGCCTTGCCTTTGAGCAATGAAATTTAGTCTGTGATTTTCACTTGTTAATGAGTCGATCTGAGTGGTGAGGGTTTTGATCTGCAGTTGAAGGGAAGGTATATCTGTGTAATATTTGTCGATCCAAAAAAAACAAACCTCACACTATGGATCTGGAACAATTGTTTGAGGATATCCATGGCTGTGTGTCAGAATGCTACCACTGTTGTCTGTAGGTTCCTTACCAAGTTTGATCCCTGGAAAACCTTTGCTATGCTTTAGGCACGATGGCAGATTGTCTACGAAATCATAGGTCTAGCTGAGATCTGGTTTGAGGTAACTTCGGTCTTCTTTTTCTAAGAATTCATCGATCTCAGAATCAGAGGTCTCATGGACCTCGATCGCTTTGATCGAGCTCATATGAGACTTCGATTTATTTCATATGCTCCTAGAAATTAATCTCCCTGCCCTTTTTTTTTTAAACCCTACATCCGAGTCACTTTTATACAGTTTGCACGAGGGCCTGTTCACAGTTTTTGAAAAGGTGTTAGGGCAAGTGTACTATTTGTGGTCATGAAATTCAGAGGCTATTGGATCAGCATCTTGTTGCTTAGACATAGGCTCATCGAGCGTGGCCTTATCACAGGGTTCTTTGAATGAGGAGATTCTTCTGTCAATGGAAGGGATTGGGGTTTCTTCTAACATGGGCTTATCAAACTCTACGGGGCTAGGTGTAACAAAACCATTTCGAGATAGGAAAGTGTCCCAATCATCACCGTGCAATTTTAGATGATGGACTAACAACATTCTTATCAATCCATGATGAAACAAACTGGAATTTAAACATTGTCTCTTATACCTCTTGGACATCTTATATAAACTTCTCAATAAAAAGAAAGGCATATTCAACTGGAAACCGATGAAGTTCATTAGCAGTCTTATGTGATATAGAAAAACGAGTCCAAACCAACCCTCGCATGTAATGAACTATCTCAATATTGCCAATAAACTGTGCCACCTAGTTTTTAACAAATATATAGGCATACCTTTATCACAACACTGGATTTTCCTAGAAGTAAAGAATAGACTCCATGGCACCTCCTCTACCTTGGAATTCTTAAACTATTTTTGCCCGCTAAGGGGAAGACCTATTGCCTAGCTCAAAAACTCCTTGGTGATTTCGACTTGAATATCTCCTACTTTGGCTTGACATCCATCGAAAGAGAGGGTGAATTCCTGGGCCACTTGCAAATTGTAACCTTGAAATTTCTCAAGAAATTCGAGCCAACCTTGACCCTTAAGGTCTTCCCTTGCTCGTCATATAGGAGCAGGGTTTGTGAGCCATTTGATTCGATGCAGACAATAGGGGCCATGTGGATTCACACAAGCAATCACAGTGGCAACAAAAGCCACTGTAAGCAAGAAGGGTTTCACAGAACAGGAAGAACCAGGGCTAAAACCAAGGAAATAAAACCCTTGCGCGAATTAAATGGAGGAATAAGGGGTTTCATAAGAGAATCGGGAATTTTGTGTAATGAATCGTTGTGGGTAAATAACAAAGCTTGAGACTTAACTCAAAATGATGGACATGTCATTTTCAAACTTCCACTATCAGCAGAGTTCAAAATATGGCCAGATGCATTTAAGTATCGTCATGTGTAAAGGGTGGAGTTGCTCATTATAAGGTTAAGAAAAGAGGTGTTTGAAAAATCACAACATAATGACCATAGAAAGGATTTACCAAGAATCATACATGGAACAAACTCATAGCCTAACATCAATTGATTCTCAGTTTATAATTCAAATGTCCAAAGTAGACCTTATAACAATGAAAACTTTAAAAACAACCATTTTATTGACATGAGATAGGCCTTAAAGCAAAATATCATACTTAAAAGGGTTTATATGAACACTTATTCTCTTTAAATTCAAATGCAATAAATTCAAAAGTTTCAATGCTTCGTTCATGCTTTCAGTCATGAACGAAGCATGAAAATGAGAACTAGGAAAAATAGAAAACCTTTATAGCCCAAGACTCATCTTTCAAGTAGCAGTGTTCATATGATTAAGCGGAGGCAGCTATAAAATTTATGATTCGTTGCTTTAAGAATTGAAAATATTGTGGGGATTCCAACACAACTATAGTTGCACGTTGCATATTCGAGGACATCATAACTAGGTTTGGATGCCCAAAGATCCTTATGAGTGATCAAGGCACCCATTTCATAAATAAAATAGTTGAAGCCCTGATTGAGGAATTTGCAGTCCACCATCAGAAGATCATGCCTTATCATCCGCAAGAAAATGGGACAGTGGAAGCATTCAACAAGATCTTGGAGACAGCACTGACAAAAATATGTAGTGTGAATAGGGATGACTGGGATTTAAGAGTACGAGAAGTACTTTGGGCTTCTAGAACCACTTGCAAGAAATTAACAATGCAGACCCCCTTCAATTTGATGTATGGTATCGAAGTTGTTGTCCCAATGGACTACCTAGTGCCAATCCTAAGAATTGTTGCCTTTATAGATATGGACAACACTAGCGTTGTTTAAGAGAGGCTTGCGTAGTTGGTCGAACTCAAAGAAGACAGATTTATTGCAGGATTCCACCAGCAAGTACAGAAAGAAAGAGAGAAGGCCTATCATGATAGGAACATCAAGAGGAAGAAATTCAAGCAAGGTGATCTAGTACTGGTATATTATAGTAAGTTCATGAAGCATCCTGGGAAGTTCAGAATGCATTGGCTTGGGCCATATGATATCGCCTATGTTACAGAAGGAGGAGCTGCACAATTGAAAACTTTGAATGAAGAATGGAAGGAAGGATTAGTGAATGGGAGTCGGTTGAAGTTGTACTATGACAACCAGCTCCCTCGCAGTTCTAAGTAAAATGATTAAGAAAAGGGTCTAGGTACCAGGTGCAGTTGAAACTGGGTACTAGACATAGAAAAAAAAATAGTCTACACAAGGAAGGAGAGGAGGCATAGAGAAGAAAGAAAAGGTTGCATTGCACAGTTTGAAGTCGAAGTAAAACAAAAGAATCGGATCTAAAGTGCCTCGGAACGAGTCATAGGTGAGTCTCAGGGGCCTGTTGGCCCTTGGTTATGGAAGAAAGCAAAGATCAAGGAAGAAAAGGAAAAATGAGAACTTCACAAAAGACACGGTGACTATTACTAGCTCAAAGTGAGCAAAAGAGAAGAAAAGACAGATCGAAGTTTGAGAAAGCAAGCCGTTGGACGAGGAGATCGAGGATGATAGGTCAGCAAGGAAGAAGGATCGTGGACAACTCATCAAGCGAAAAAATATACTGTTATATGCTTTGGAGAACCACGCAAGAAGGAAGGAAAGACAGGCTGGTGAAGCCCTAAAAATGTCGGTCAAGTTGACCTAGGGTTTTAGACACCTAGGGTTTTGGTATCTAGGGTTTTGACACTTAGGCTTCAGCCTAAGGATGTCGATGAGCTATTGTAAAGTATAAATAAAGGTCAAGAGGACATGGGTTGGGTTGGTAAGATAATTGTTGGGATTGTGATTGTTATTGTTTTTGAGTAAGAAGTACTGTGAGAGAGGGAAGTGATAAGAGTGAGAGCCTTTTGGTATTGTAAGATCTTCAGCTGGGTGCGAAGATCAAGTCTTGCAGCTGGGTGCATAGAAAGGAAAGAGTTTGAGAAGAAGAGAGAAGATCTATTGGCTAAGAGCGCAGATCAAAACTGTATGCTTCATATTAATATATTATAAAGCACAGTTCTATGGACGTAGCCCTAGAGAGAAGGTGAACCACGTATATCTTTTGTTGAGTATGATTGTTGCTATGTTCTTTGTCATTTCATTGATGTGTTAGATCAGATCTATAGTTGTGCGAAGTAGATCTAAGTTGATAAGTAATATATGCATGTTGTACTGTTCTAGTATTAGATCCACTTGACATTTCCCTTCATTGTAGACATCTCTATCCTGCAACCCCCCATATCTGCTTCGGGTGAGACTGCATCTGCTTCGCAGGTGTAGCCGAAAGGGCCAGTAGTTAGGGATTTTTGGTGCGCTCTTGGAGTTGAACCCTGGGTTTGCCCCTGTGCCAACACATGGTAATGTACATGTTTGGTACACTCATAGATGGCATATGCTTGATCATACTACACCATTAGTACTACTTGATTAGCACAACAATTGGCATTTGTTTGAGATACATGATTGTGGCACTTGGTTCACGATGGAGACATATCATGAGTGATATGATACATTGTTTGGCATGTTGGTAGATGCACATGGTTGGCATAGTTGGCAGATTGGTAGATGCACATGGTTGGCATATTGGTGGATGCGCATGGTTGGCATATTGGTAGATGCACATGTTGGCATGTTGATAGAGGCATATGATTGATACATTCCATGGATAATATATTTTGGCACATTGCATGATGTTGATGTACATAGGTGTTGTGCATGATGAGCACACATTTTGTACAGGATGTACTTGGTTGATATTTTTCTCATGATTCTTTACTTCATTGTTGACATATCTTTTTCTTCATGATGCTTTGTATGGCATGAGTTTGATGCATGAACAGGTCCAAGGATCATGATATGGTAGCACATTGTTCATCTTGCAGAGAATATAGGGAAGACATACCCATAGGGGGATTCATTCTTCTTCCCACGATTCTAGGAGGAGATATTTATCAGATGCATACCTAGAAAAGAGCTCTATATTTGAAGAAAGAGCACAGAAGCATAATTCTAGGGGGAGCAATGGTCACAGGGGGAGTATGTTTGATGTATCTTCAACATTACATCAGAGTGGCATCCCTTATTCAAAAGGGGAGATATTATTCAGAGGCAGATCAAAGGCACTCAGACAGGGGGAGCAGCCGCAAGGAAAGTTCAAGCAGGGGGAGCAACCCCAAGAGGATAATGTCCCTTTTCCATTGATGTCAAAGGGGGAGAGTTAATCACATTGACGTGATTGATGTTTATTGATGGGGAGATATCGTCACAATGATTATTGATGTAGAGCTTGTCTTATCTACATGTTGACATCAATAATTGGTAATTGGTGTTGACATCAATGTTGGTATTGCCATCAAAGCCAAAGGGGGAGATTGTTGGATCATGTTGTCATTGATGCCAATTGTTTGATTGATTGATTGATGTCAAGTGATTGTTTGATTGATGCCAAAGTATTTATTTATTGATGATTGATGTAATTTAATATGTATTGTCCTTGATGATAATGCATAGATGAAGATGGATCAATGAGTTGTCATTGATATGATGAAGATGGATCAATGAGTTGTCATTGATACATGATGCATAGTTGATGTATATGATGCAGTGGTGGATTGATGCAAAGATGAATCATTTTAGTCTTATCATGATTGATAAGGTGCACAAATGGATGAACTCTAAAGTGGTCCCCTTATGGTGAAATCCCTCATGGGAAGATGCTTTGCGGATTGAGTTATCCTAGAAGAATGGTTGGAGGACCCATGCTTGTATGTGGAATAATGAGATGAATATCAATGAATTTGTCGGTGAAACTATCCTAGATGGATAGTACTTGTCATGCCATTTCTGGTGGTATGTGGAATTTCACATAACTCCTCACGGTTTGAGAGTTATGGCTTTATGAAGTTGGAGGACCCTCACATGTTGGCTTGAAGCCCCAAATGGTCAAAGAAGTCAAAGTGACCTAAAAGAAGAAATCATTATTTAAATGATAAAGTAAAGTGACAAAGTTAAGGTGGATTATTTAAATAATAAAGAGCAGTGACAAAATCAAGAAAGATTATTTAAATGATAAANAGTATTGGAGAACTTTCTATTTATGGAAAGTGGTTAACCCTAAAATAAGGAAAATAAGTTAAGTGACCTAGAAATGGGTTAAGTGACCTAAAAATAGGTTAAGTGACCTACATGATGAAAGTATAAATAAGATAGCAATGGTCTCTTGTAGATCATCCTTTTTGTGGATCAATGGAGAGCTTCTTGTGAGAATATCTTTAGGAGTATTGATAGAGAGCTTCTTGTGAGAACATTTTGGTGTGGATCTCTTGAGCATGATTGAAGATATATTTTGAGAAAGAGAGCATGAGAAATATGTCATGGATGCATTGAAGTTTTGACAAATCTGAGATCATGATGGAAAAAATTCTCGGAATTACAGAAAAACCCTATTTTCTAGTGTGTACGCGGGCTGTATGTGTATAGGGGGCGTATACGCAAGTTTTCTGTGTACATGGTGCATACAGTACGTAGGTTGTCAGTGTATAGGGAGTGTACAATGGATAAACTCAAGGAGATTTGTGGTTGAGTTGATGACAAGCTACTAAAGACTGAAGCAGGTTCCAGATCTACATTCTATGAGCTCAGATCCATCACTAAGACACTGGTATGATTACATTATTGTGTTGATGGATAGTTGATGAAAGAGCATCACCGACTCATCAGGGAGCATTGACCAAGACAAGCGAGCCAGCATGAAAGATAATGAACAGCTGGACAAGGCCAGCCGAAACTTTTTGAAATTTCATTTAAGATGATGCGCCAATGTGTAAATGAACCATTTATGGAAAGCACCTTTGTATATTATAGTGGAAATTGAGCCTTTAAGCTCTTGTCCTTTGGTAGATAAGGCATTTAATAAATTTAATGCTGGTAGATAGATGTTTAAGACTAGATTAGACAGTTTTAGAGTCCGAGAGGGAAAACGGATATAGACACCCTCCTTATATCATTTGTAACATTATTCAGAAGCATTCAAAAGAGAAGGGCAAGCAGAGAAATCATGGAGAACACCCATGTGCAGATGTTATTGAATTAATAGAAGACAGTTCTGATTCAGTTTCATGGTTGGTGTTGTTTCTCTATGTATGTTATCATGTGCTCATGAATGTTTGTTTTTCTGGATATGCATTTGTTTTAAATATGCTGTGTATGTGATTTCATAGTTGAATTGAAATATGAGAGAGCAAGAAATTAGTTTCAATTGTTTCTCTATTCTGAGCCAAGAGATTCCTGCAAGGAGTGCAGTGGAATTTGTCCGCAAGGAGTGCGTGACTGCAGGGTTCAGATAGAGATAACTTTTGTTCTAAGTTCTCCGAAGTGTAAAATTTGGTATTGGAATCATGTAGGGGAAGTGCAGGCTGAACTTGAAGGCTCAGTGGCAATTTGAGCAGGAGAAAGTGGAGACTATTGTAGCCGTAAGTGCACAGAGTCTGGAAGACTCAACACTTTAAAAAAATTGTTGAAGGTCGAACACGGGAACTGTGTGTGTAAATTCTCTAAAGGAATCAGAGTTGACAAGCTCATGAGGGATAGTTCCTTCGTGATCCTGTGGAGACGGACCCAGGAGAGGGTTTGAACAGGATGGAGCTTTGGGGAGGAAAAATTCCTTAAAAAGGAAGGAATCGACATCCAGACCTTGCAGGAGAGATTCACGAAGTCACGCCAACCGTCAGATATCGGAGGATGTGCATGCTGGTTAAACATAAGCCGCAAAGGAGGATTCAATAATCATCGGGATTTGGCTCATCGTAATTTGCGGAGGTAGAAGTTTCACGCTCGTTGAAATCATGATTAGCGATTTCCCGAAGCGTTGGAGCCATTGATCACTACAGGGACAGGTGGCACAAGATTCTGAAAAGTCAGGATTCGGCATTCAAGACTTGTTGGTGCAAAGGAATTGCAACCTTTGAAATCATGAACACGCGATCCCCGATAGAGCGGAGAGAGAAGGTGACGTGGTAGGGAGAAAGCGCACGTGTATATCGGGGTTCGGGGTTTGGTAATTCATGGTGTAAGTGAATCGCAACATCACATGTGCTGATTTCCTGATAGGAAAATCCCCGACAAGGAAGGAGAGCGTTGACATTGAAAACCATCGGGTTTCAGAGTTTTGATAGCACGAGGAACGTGCTCACGGGTTTAGCGATAACGCAAAACCCGATTTCCTGACAAAGTTGAAGGGGAGATCGCAGGTGAAAAGAGTTATGTGGGTATCAAGAACTCTTGACAGGGGGTTGAAGAGTACTTTAACTCTTCAGGCCTGAGTGAAGGAAGGTCCTGGTGGAAGCGGTTTACCGACAAGGAGGTCGACTGCGTCAAGTGGTATCAGAGCGGGAGAAGAGTTCTCTTTGTTTGCGGTAGTAGAGAGAAGAAGTTTTCACCATGCCGCCGAGAAGAGGTAGACAATCACCCAATCGCGAGGGGGAAAGAGAAATGTCCAGAGAAAAAAATAGCCAGGGACAAAATGTAGAGATGGAGAGGGAATTACGAAACCTTCATGCCAGAATGGAAGATATGGAAGCAGTGCATAGACACACAGCCAATACTGGAGATCTAAGTGACTCCGAAGGGGAAGCTGAAGCTGTACCACAAGAAGAGGTCGCAACAGGGTATGCATCAACCAAGCGATTGATTAAAGCTATCGCCCGAATGAGTTCCAAGACAAAAATGGATATTCCAGCGTATGAAGGAAGCCTGGATGCAGAAGATTTGTTGGACTGGATTCGAGCTCTTGACACCTACTTTGACTATGAAGATATCGAAGAGGATAAAAAGGTAAGGCATGCTGTCACAAAATTGAAAGGACACGCAGCATTGTGGTGGGACGAGCTTCAGGAAGATAGACGTTCCAAGGGCAAACAAAAGATTAAAAGCTGGGATAGAATGATTGCTAAGATGAAAGCGAAATTCATCCCAAGAGATTATCAGATCACACTGTTCAGGCGAATGCAGAACCTGAGACAGAAGTTAATGACGGTGAGGGAATACACCGAGGAGTTTTACAAGCTCAACATCAGAGCAGGTCATCGAGAGAGCAATGATGAAAAGGTAGCCAGATACCTGAATGGGTTGAGATATGACATTCAGGATGAATTAAGCCTGACAACCATCAGAACAGTTGAAGATGCTTATCAGATGGCTCTGAAAGCCGAGGAGAAGCTGAGCTGTAAGCAAGGTCAGTGAGGGTGAGGCAGGAGTCAGCTGAAGGGTAAGACAGTTACCCAAAGAGAAATGGAAGCAACCTCAGGGTAAGATTGAGAGAGGTGGAACCTCACAGTGAGGATAGCAATATGTTGAGCCGAGGAGACAACATACAGAGCAGGGTGGCGGTTATGCGGATGCAAACACTCTTCCTCGTACTAGAGGTCGAGGTAGAGGAAGGGGAGGAGTGATCACATGTTTCACATGTGGAAAGGATGGACATAAAGCCGTTGATTTTCCAGACAAGAAAATGAACAGAGGAGGAGCTCACATCGCTGAGGTGTAGAGGCGTGATGTTGAGAATGAAGACACCGGAAGTGGGAAGTCACTGATGGTGCATAAAGTTATTTTGACACCCAAGAAAGAGGTGGAGGACACAGCTCAGAGAACTAGACTATTCAGGACCACATGCAAGACCAAGGGCTGGAAGTGCAAGGTCATTGTGGACAGCGGAAGCATCGATAATCTCATTTCAACCGAGATGGTGGAAAAATTGGAGCTGGAGACAATTGATCACCCGAGTTCATACAAGGTCTCATGGCTGCAAAAAAGACATCAGGTGAGTGTCACTAAACAATGTTTAGTTGAATTTAAAATGGGTGCATATACGGATAAGGTCCTATGTGATGTCATTCCCATGGATGTCTGTCATGTATTGCTGGGTAGACCATGGCAATATGACCGGAATGTGGTTCATGATGGGAGAATGAACACATATACTTTAGAGAAGGATGGGAGGACACACAAATTTCTTCCGATAAAGGATAAAGAAGTGAAGCCGGAAGTAAGCAGTACCATACTTGTCATGAGTGGGAAGGAGCTTCTCACAGAGATGGAGAAGAAGGAAGATCCACAATTCTTTGTGGTCAGGAAACCGAGAATTGTCGTGACTAGCACAAAAGTGGATGACTTACCGGATGAGATTCAGGAACTACTGGGAGAGTTCATTGACATCATCGTGGATGAATTACCTCGTTCATTGCCACCGATGAGGAGTGTGAGTCATCACATCAATCTCATACCAGGGAGCAGTTTGTCGAATAAGGTTGCATACAGATTGACACCACAGGAGAATCAAGAGGTCAAAAAGCAGGTCCAGGAGCTGCTGGATAAAGGAATGGTCAGGGAGAGCCTAAGTCCGTGTGTTGTTCCAACAGTGCTTAGTCCGAAGAAGGATGGAGGCTGGAGAATGTGCACTGACTTCAGAGCGATTAACAAAATCACCATCAGATACATATTTCCACTGCCGAGAATGGATGACCTGATGGATTTCCTGAGTGGGGCAAATTATTTTTCAAAGATTGATCTGAAGAGCGGATATCACCAGATTCGCATGAGGGAAGGTGATGAATGGAAGACAGCATTCAAGACAAATGAAGGTTTGTACGAATGGTTGGTCATGACGTTTGGTTTGACAAATGAAACGAGCACATTCATGAGGTTGATGAATGAAGTCCTGAAGGAATTCATCGGGAAGTTTGTAGTCGTATATCTGGATGACATATTGATCTACAGTAAGACAAAGGCTAAACATTTAAAACATTTGGCCATTGTAATGAGGAAGCTACAGCAAGAGAAGCTGTTGATCAATATGAAAAATTCTTCATTTATGCAGACAGAGCTCATTTATTTGGGTTTTGTTATCTCAGCAAATGAGTTGAAGATGGATCCTGAGAAGGTGGAAGTGATCAAGAACTGGCCATCACCCAGAAATGTTTTTGAGGTGAGGAGTTTCCATGGACTAGCTAGTTTCTACAGAAAATTCATTAGGAATTTCAATGGGATTAGTGCAGCAATGATGGACACGATGAAGAAGCGACATAAGACTTTTCACTGGACAATAGAGGCTGAAAGGAGCTTCAATCTGTTGAAGCGAAAGATCACAGACCAACCAGTGTTGGTGTTGCCAGATTTCCAGAAGACATTTCAGGTGAAATGTGATGCTAGCAGATATGCTATCGGAGCAGTCTTGAGTCAGGAGGACAGGCCAGTTGCATATTTCAGCAAGAAGCTGGATGAAGCAAAGATGAAATACTCCACATATGATAAAGAGTTTTATGCCATCATACAGGCATTAAAGAAGTGGAGGCATTACTTGATTCCGAAGGAATTTGTATTGTATAGCGATAATCATGCACTGCAGTTTGTAAGTCAACAGGATAAGTTGAACCAGAAGCATGCAAAATGGGTAGAGTATATGCAGAATTTTACATTTGTAATTAAATACATTTCAGGAACTGCTAACAAAGTGGTTGATGCTTTGAGCAGGAAATGTTTACTGTTGCAGGAGTTCCGAGTCAAAACCTTGGGTTATGAAAACCTTAAGGACATGTATGCAGGTGATGCAGATTTTGCTGAAGCATACGAGGCAGCTGAGAATCCAGTTCTCAGAGACAGAAGCCCGTGGATGGATTACATGATCCAGAATGGATTGTTGTTCAGAGGCAATCAACTGTGCATTCCGAATTGCTCCATGAGGGAGAATTTGCTAAAGGAAAAACACAACGGGGGCTTAGCAGGTCACTTTAGTCATGATAAAACATTCGCAAAGCTGAGCGAATCATATTTTTGGCCGGGCATGCGAACCGATGTCAAAATATTTGTTGACAGATGCAGGATTTGTCAACATTCGAAAGGTAGAAAATAGAATGCGGGATTATATCAGCCATTGCCCATACCGGAGAGGTCGTGGGAGGCGATCAGCATGGATTTTGTACTGGGATTGTCGAGGACGCAGAAAGGGGTTGATTCCATCTTTGTGGTGGTGGACAGGTTTTCAAAGATGGCACATTTTATTCCATGTCAGAAGACCAGCGATGCGACCCACATCGCAAACTTGTTTTTCAAAGAAATCATCAGACTTCATGGATTACCGAGAAGCATAGTCTCAGACAGGGATACCAAATTCATAGGTCATTTTTGGAGGACGCTATGGAAGAAGCTAGGAACTAAATTGATGTTTAGTTCAACATATCATCCACAGACAGATGGGCAGACCAAGGTGGTCAACAGGAGCTTGGGAGACTTGTTGAGAAGCTTGGTGACAGAGCACCATAGCAGCTGGGACAACATATTGCCGCATGCAGAATTTCCGTACAATGATTCTGTGAATTGGAGTACAGGCAAAAGCCCATTCCATATTGTGTATGGGACACAGCCAAGGGGATTCTCTGAACTCAGGGAGTCAGACCAGGTTGCAACTAGTAGTGCTAGCGCTGAAGAGTTCGCTGAAGCGATAAGAGAACTTCACGGCGAGGTGAAGCAACGACTGATAAATACAAATCAGGAGTACAAGCGTAGAGAAGATCAGCATCGGAGACAGCTTCAGTTTGAAGTTGGTGATCTTGTTCTGGCACACTTGAGGAAGGACAGGTTCCCAAAGGGAACATATAACAAATTGAAGATGAAGAAAATTGGACCATGCAGAGTCCTGAAGAAATTTGGAGAAAATGCTTATGAAATTGAGTTGCCGGATGGCATCGAAATATCTCTGATATTTAATGTTTCGGATTTATACCCATACAGGGCTAGAGAAGCAGAAACTAGAACTGAGGAACCAGTGATCCAGTGGTAGAAACAATTACCAGTAGCAGAGAAGCCACAGATGGAGTACATATTGGACAAGCAAGTGGGAAGGAAGACCAGGCGAAAGCAGTATTTTGAGTATCTGGTGAAGTGGAAAAATCATCCAGTGGAAGATGCTAGTTGGGAAAATGAAGCAGTGATACAGAAGCATGGAAAAACCATGTGGGAGCTCATGGACAGGATCCCATGAAAATTTTCAAGCTGAGGAGTATGATGCAGGAGCATCGCCGACTCATTAGGGAGCATCGACCAAGACAAGCGAGCCAGCATGAAAGATAACGAACAGCTGGACAAGGCCAGCTGAAACTTTTTGAAATTTCATTTAAGATGATGCGCCAATGTGTAAATGAACTATTTATGGAAAGTGACTTTGTATATTATAGTGGACCTTGAGCCTTTAAGCTCTCGTCCTTTGGTAGATAAGGCATTTAATAAATTTAATGCCGGTAGATAGATGTTTAAGACTAGATTAGACAGTTTTAGAGTCCGAGAAGGAAAATGGATATAGACACCCTCCTTGTATCATTTGTAACATTATTCAAAAGCATTCAGAAGAGAAGGGAAAGCAGAGAAATCATGGAGAACACTCATGTGCAGATGTTATTGAATTAATAGAAGACAGTTCTGATTCAATTTCATGGTTGGTGTTGTTTCTCTATGTATGTTATCATGTGCTCATGAATGTTTGTTTTTCTGGATATGCATTTGTTTTAAATATGATGTGTATGTGATTTCATAGTTGAATTGAAATCTGAGAGAGCAAGAAATTAGTTTCAATTGTTTCTCTATTCTGAGCCAAGAGATTCCTGCAAGGAGTGCAGTGGAATTTGTCCGCAAGGAGTGCGTGACTGCAGGGTTCAGATAGAGAGAACTTTTGTTCTAAGTTCTCCAGAGTGTAAAATTTGGTATTGGAGTCATGCAGGGAAGTGCAGGCTGAACTTGAAGGCTCAGTGGAAATTTGAGCAGGAGAAAGCAGAGACTACTGTAGCCGTAAGTGCACAAAGTCTGGAAGACTCAACACTTTAAAAAAATTGTTGAAGGTCGAACACGGGAAGTGTGTGTGTAAAGTCTCTGAAGGAATCAGAGTTGACAAGCTCAGGAGGGATATTTCCTTCGTGATCCTATGGAGACGGACCCAGGAGAGGGTTTGAACAGGATGGAGCTTTGGGGAGGAAAAATTCCTTGAAAAGGAAGGAATCGACGGCCAGACCTCGCAGGAGAGATTCGCGAATTCACGCCAACCGTCAGATCTCAGAGGAGGTGCATGTTGGTTAAACATAATCCGGAAAGGAGGAGTCAAGAATCATCGGGATTTGGCTCATCAGAATTTGTGGAGGTAGAAGTTTCACGCTTGTTGAAATCGTGATTAGCGATTTCCCAAAGCGTTGGAGCCGTTGATCACTAGAGGGACAGGTGGCACAAGATTTCGAAAAGTCAGGATTCGGCATTCGGGACTTGTTGGTGTAAAGGAATTGCGACCTTTGAAATCTCGAACACGCGATCCCCGATAGAGTAGAGAGAGAAGGTGACGTGATAGGGAGAAAGCGCACATGTATATCGGGGTTCGCGGTTCGGGAATTCATGGTGTAAGTGAATCGCGACATCGCATGTGTCGATTTCTTGATAGGGAAATCCCCGACAAGGACGGAGAGCGTTGACATTCAAAACCATCGGGTTTTGGAGTTTTTATAGCACGAGGAACGAGCTCACGGGTTTAGCGATAACGGGAAACCCGATTTCCCGACAAAGTTGAAGGGGAGATCGCAGGTGAAAAGAGTTCTGTGGGTATCAAGAACTCCCGACAGGGGGTTGAAGAGTACTTTACTCTTTGGGCCTGAGTGAAGGAAGGTCTTGGTGGAAGCAGTTTACCGACAAGGAGGTCGACTGCGTCAATAGTATTGTGTGTTGTGTTGTGAATTCCTAGGGAATTCTTGGTATGGTTTCTATAATGAGGTTTATGTTGGTTTATGGAGTGAGCAACACTCTTATGATTCAGTAATGATGTGATGGCTATAGTATGTTAATTTCTTATGCATGATTGAGTAGCATTCATATTGATTGGTTATGGAGCATGAGTACTCTATTGGAGAGCTTGGATGTATTATGATTGGCTGGTGGTCAGTTTGGACAGTGAGAAATAGAAGAGAATGATAAATTGGTTGCAGAGGATATGAGTTTATCTTGAAGGATAAGCCCTAATATTTTAGAAGGTATACGTAGGTTGTAGTATTGTTTGGGAGCGTATACCCATGCTTTAGTACTTCTTGCGCACATATACAAGCGGGTTGTACTACTGGTAGGGCACGTACACATGCATGTTGCACTACTTACAGGCCGCGTACCTGTTGCATATTGATATATGTTGAGGATTGATGCCTCATCTCATTTGATGTTGAGGATGTAAGTTGAGTCTTGCATTATAGAGCTGGTTCTCTTGTAGAGTTGTACTCTATTCAGTTGTTGCTGAAAAACCCCAAGGATTGTAGTCCGTAATAAAAAGAAAATTGTACATACATTTTGTGTTCTTTGTGTTCCTTGTAGTGATGACTTGTTGATGATATATTGCTGATATATGTTGTTGATATGTGTTCACATCTAACTGGTTATAAATGACAACAAATGAGTAAAATGTTGAATGCTAACTAATGAGTTTTATGCAAGAGGGAAGTTTTGGGAAAAAGAGCCCCACACTCATTCACCCCCACTCTAAGTGTGGTAGGTGTGTCCAACAGTTGATATGGTCACCCTTAGGACAACTAGTCCAAGCCACAACACAATAAAGGCAATGAGAAGATGAAGAAGGATCCGAGAAAATGTTGTGAGTACCATAAAATCCTTTGGAACAACACTGAAGAATGTTGCTCCAAATAGTCACTCATGGTCGAACTGAAGGATTTTGAGTCAGAGGTCGATTATGATTCTAAATCAAATCCTGAAGGAGGGAAGTGGATTATCAATGTTGAACCCAGTACCACTATCTCTACCACCAAAGTCCGACCAAGAGAACCAGAAGAACCAGAGGAAGGAGAACGCCTCTTTCACTCGCAGATGTGGGTAAAGGGGGATCCGCTTTATTTCATTGTCGATAGTGGGAGTCAGAAGAACCTAATTTCAGCAGAGGTCATCAAGAGACTGGACATGCCAATGACACCACACCCACATCCCTACACCATTGACTGGATTTTCCAAGGAAGAGATCTTCATGTCAGCCAATAGTGTCGTCTACCCTATGACATCAATCCTTTCAAAGATGAGGTACTAAGTGATATTTATCCCCTTGAAGTTTGTGATGTTATTTTAGGATAACCATATTTTTGGAAGCGTCATGTTGTGTATGATTATAGACACCACAGTGTTATTATTACTTTGGGTAGACAATTGTACATGATACTAGAGGTAGCACCATCTACTGCTATTTCTTTAATCAATGTTAAGCAATGCAGTAAGGTCATCTCACAGACCGAAAAGTTCCTCTTCTTTGTGATCCATGCTCACAGTAAGTAAAAGGTCACCACCACATTTGTGGCCTCTACATAGAGCCTCTCTTTGCAGTAGAAGCAAATGGATGAGATTGTGGAAGAATACAGAGACATCTTCTTCTCACCTACAGGGGTACCGAAACACTACCAAGTCAAGCATCCAATTAACCTGACCCTCTGCACACCTCTACCTAATGGACTAGTCTATCATCACTCATCAATGGAAAATGATGAAATCAAGAGATAGATCCAATAGCTACTTCAAAAGGGGCACATCAGACCCACCTCCTCCCCTTGAGGAAGCTTGATTATACTGATGCAGAAGAAGGACGAGACATGGTGACTCTGCGTTGATTACAGATCCTTAAACAAAATCATAGTCAGGAACTAGTACCCCATTCCCAGGATCTGTGACCTTCTTGACCAACTCAAGGGGGAAAATTTCTTCAGCAATATTGACCTAAAGTCTGGCTACCACCAGGTTCCCATCGAACCAACTGATGTATGGAAGACAACCTTCAAATAAAAATAAGGTCTCTTCGAATGGTTAGTCATTCCCTTTGGCTTAACAAATGCACTAGCCACTTTCATGAGGTTGATGGATGATGTGTTGAGACCCTTCACCAACACCTTTTTAGTGTTATATTTGGATGCAATCCTCATATTCAATAGAACGTGGGAGCAACACATGAAACATATTTAGTATTTTTTTAGCACTTTGTGGCAACACAAGCTATATGCCAACTTGGAAAAAATCTCTTTTGGCATGAACAGGTTCCAATACTTGGCCTACATTGTTGATGAGCATGGGTTACATGTTGATCCAGCTAAGATCCAAGTCATCCATGACTGGCCAACCCCGACCACACTGACTGAGCTTCATAGCTTCTTGGGACTAGACAACTTCTACCGACGGTTCATGTTGGGATTCTCCCATATTGCATGGGACTTCATCCAGGTGACTAAGGGAGGTGGTAGGGCCAAGTTCGTGTGGGGGAAGAAGTAGTAATGAGAATTCGATGATATGAAGCATCGCTTGTGTTCAACTCCAGTACTCTCTTTTCCCGATCTGCAACAACCATTCAAGATTGAGACTGATGCATCTAACTATGTTGTGGGCACAGTTCTCACTCAACATGGGAAATCGGTGGCATACCATAGTGAGACACTCTCTTATACTGTCCAAAAATACCCCACCTATGACAAGGAAATGTATTCCATTGTACAATCCTGTCGTCAATGGAAACATCACATTCTGGGAAAAGAGATGATCATACACACTGATCACAAGCCTCTGCAATTCATATAGACATAGGGAAAATTTCCCAACAACCGCCATCAGAAGTGGTCCACCTATATGCAACAGTTCCATATCAACATCAATTATAAGACAGGTATCTCCAATCGTGTCGTTGATTGCCTCAATCGGCCTCCTGTGGCTGCACTCACCATTGTGCTCCATTCCCGTGGACATGAATCTTTTGAGTGACCCCAATTTTATCAACAATATTTGGACTTCACCACCACCTATCAGCTCTTGGGTACATGTAAAACTATCACTGATTTTCACATTCAGGACATACTCTTATGCCACCTAAGCAATCTTTGTGTTCCTACAAGCGAGTGTGCAAAGCTGATTTGTGAAGCCCACTATAGTTGGGTGGTAGGAAATTTTGGCGTGGAGAAAACTGTGGTCGTTCTTCAGAAACATTTTTATTGGCCCAAAATTTGATAGGACATCAGCAAGTATATAAGATCTTGCACTTCCTGTGCCATTTCCAAGCCATCCATCAAGAATCAAGGCTTATACACCCTCTTCCTATTCCCGAGAGGCCTCGGGAATCCATCTCAATGGATTACATGTATTTCTTGTCGTCAACCAAGCAAGGAAATGATTGTGTATTTGTGGTCGTTGATCAGTTTTTGAATATGGCCATCTTTAAAACCTGCAAGAATACTATCACAGAGACAGATATTGCCAAGCTCTTCTCCGAACGAGTGTGGGTCCACTTTTGGATACCACATACCATCATCTCCGACTGGGACATCAGGTTCCTCAGCACATTTTTGTTGAGTCTCTGGTCTCTGTTGGACACCAATTTCACAAAATCCACTACTTTCCACCCCCAAACCGATGAACTCATAGAGGTCATCAATCGGATGATTGTGCACATCCTTCACATGTACAATTCTAAGCATCCACGTACATGGGACGAGAGTCTCCCCTATGTTCAACACAGTTGCAACAGGGATATCCATAACTCCATCAGCCATAGCCCATTTCCGGTGGGTCTGGGATTCCAACCCTTGGGACCCATTGATGTTGCACTTCTTCTTTCCACGACACAGAAAGACTCTTCCCATGATCAGTCTGCGATCGAAAAATCCACAAGATTCATTGAGTGGATTCAGCACATCTGCCAATAGGTCCAAGAGATTTTGTAGAAATCCAATGCTAAGTACAAGAGTGCCATTATCAACACAGGGTACCACACAAGTTTCAGGTTGGTGACAAAGTTTGGTTACATTTGCAGAAGGAGCGTCTCACGTGGCCCCATCAAAATCTTCTCCCACTTTGTTATGGGCCTTGCACTATCACCAAGGCTGTGGGTAGCAATGATTTTGAGCTCAACACTCCACCCTTCCTTGGCCTGCATCCATTGTTCAATGTATACCTCCTTCAACCATATTTTCCACCATTATTGGACACCTCATAGATCGTAGAACAATTGACACCAACAGAGCTCAACCCTAACTGCATGGAACAAGCATCCACTGATTATATAGTGGACACCCAGGTCAAGGGCACTTGCTAAGAGAGGATCCAAATTTATCAGGTTGTCAAGGCATGGCAACTCCTACACCAATTCAAGTGGCTCACCCGGGGCCAAATCTAGAAGAAGTTTTCTCACCTGATGGGGGAACTCAATGCAATGGTTACCATTTCTTCCTAAGGGAGGAGGATTGATCCAGGTGGATGTTGGTGGCCACCCACCTATTACAACTGGCTCCTCTTGTTCGTTTTTGTACAACATGTTCTTCTATACTCCTTTGTAATTATGGGTTCTAAAATTTTGGGGTTGTCTGAAGCCCCACACTTCCTCCAGGTGTATAGTGGTGTCCTCTCGCCTAATCTAACTGGCTTATTTTGTATGTTTTCATGTCAGCACATCTTGTTGTACTTTCAGAGCCATTTTGGGGCCCTAAACGTTGTTTTTTTGACTCGCCATAGTAAAAATGTAGATGGATTCAGATTTTGATGGTGGAATGTGTAGATCTCTGAAAGACCTTTCCAACGGGCTATCACGTGCCTAAAACGTAGGTCATATTCAAAATTTACGACCTTGGGAAGTTGAAGTACCAACTTACACCAACTTACCCATAGGGTCCCACATGAATTTTGGTGTTTCACCTTCTAGGGTTAGGTTTTTGGATGTCTAGGGTTTTTTCAATCATGAGTAATATAAAAAAGGCCTCTGGAGCCTCATGGTAATCCATTCTACTCATACGGATGCACGTAGAATCCACACCTCTTCCCAGAGATAGCTACCGCAATTCAAGCAAGTGTTTCAGTTCTGTAGTTTATAGTTTCATCCTATTTCATTATTTAATAGAAGATATTTTTCACTGGATATCTATGTTATTATTCATATCTCTTTGTTTATTGTATTCAGTATATTAATCAGTTAGTTCCCCTCCTAAATTTGGATCAGGAAGTGTTTCATTTGGAGATAATAAATTTGCCAAGATTATTAGGAAAGTTAAAGTCATTCTTGGAGGTCAGAAGGCCACAGCAGAAAATGTTCTTCTAGCTGAAGATTTAAAGCATGACCTTCTAAGTGTCATCCAAATGTGTGAACAGCGACACACACTTCTGTTTGAATCTCACGAATGCAGAATAAAAAAAGAAGACACTGGAAAATTGGTAGCAACAACAATCAAAACTCCAAACAATGTTTATATTCTAAATAAAATTGGAAGAGAAGTATGTTGTGTGGGATAGACAAATGAAATTTGGATATGGCATAAGAGAATGGGACATTTAATCTTTGAAAAGTTATTCAAGGTCAGTAACAACCAGGCGATAAGAAGTATGCCAAAAATTATCAGGCACCTCAAACCTGATATGTAAACATTGTCAACATGGGAAATAAAAAAGAGTGAGATTCATAACCAAGGAAGATTCAACATCAATACCATTGGAACTCATCCACACTGATCTCTGTGGACCAACCAAATCACAAAGTGTGCAAGGTAATCATTACTTCATATTGTTCATTCATGATTACACAAGAATGACTTGGGTAGCCTTTCTCAAGCATAAATCAAAAGATTTTGGGGAGTTTAAAGCATTCAAAGCATTAGTTGAAAATGAAATAGATTTGAAGATCAAATTCCCAAGGTCATATAATGGAAGAGAATTCACCTTAGATGAGTTTAATGAATTCTGTGAATATCATGGAATAAGAGGACACTTCTCAATTGAGAGAACTCCTCAACAAAATGGAGTGGCTGAAAGGAAAAACAAGACTGTACAATAAATGGCCAAAACCATGTTGAATCAAGATAAACTATCAGATATATTTTGGAGGGAGGCAGCCTACACAACTGTCTATATTCTAAATAGAGCACAAATATGAGCTAACAGTGACAAAATTCTATATGAATTATGGAAATTCATGCCAACAAATGTCAAACACCTTAAGGTTTTTGGAAGCAAATGCTACATAAAAAGAGATGATAAAAACATTGGCAAGTTTGACTCCAGATGTGATGAATTTATTTTCCTTAGGTACTCCTCTCAAAGAAAAGCTTACAGGTGTTTAAATTTGATATTAGACAAAATTGTTGAAAGTGAAAATGTAAGAGTGGATGATGAAAATCCTAGAGGGATTAATATGCAAACAAATGACCAACCAATAATAAACAACTATAGTGAAGAAGAAAAATGCAATGAATAAGATAATGTAGAAGAAGAAGAAGAAGAGAAAGACAGTGAGGAAGATAATGTAGAAGAAGAATAAGAGGAATATCCTAGAAAAGACACAAAGACCCCCTCGAGATATGTTCAAAAGAACCACCGTGGGTAAAATTGATTTCTGGAGAGAACAACAAAGGTGAAAACAAGAATACAATTCATAAGATCACCATAACATGTAAATCTGTCTTTACTATCTAAAATAGAACCCAAGAACTTTGAGGAAGATAGTAGAGATAAAAATTGGGTTGATGCTATGAATGAAGAATTAGATCCAATTGAGAAAAATGAAACTTGGGAGATAGTTCCTAGAACAAAAGACAAGATTGTAATTGGCACCAAGTAGGTTCTTAGGAACAAACTGAATGAGGATGGACAAGAAGAGAGAAATAAAGAAAGGATTGTATGTAAATGATATGCTCAAGTTGAAGGGTAGACTTTGATGAAACTTCTTCTCTAGTATCCAGACTAGAAACCATTAGAATATTCCTGGCATTTGCAAGCGACAAGAGTATCAAATTCTATCAAATGGATGTTAAATCTATTGGACACACCTACCACACTTAGAGGGGGGGTGAATGAGTGTGGGGCTCTTTTTCCCAAAACTTCCCTCTTGAACAAAAACTCATCAATTAGCATTCAACAT
>JASDQU010754130.1:11163-24862 GCA_032191745.1 Picea mariana | reverse complement strand
AAATAAATGCTTGTATGTTCGATTCTCTTCAGATATTGTTCATGTCGGGTATTTGGTTTTCATGTGTGTAGGTACTTGGTCATCATACATCAACGCAACCCCTTCAGGTATATAATAAACATTAACATGTAATCATTCCCTCTGAATCTCAATTGCATCTCCAGTCACACCCTCTGAAATTTTCCTCTAGGATCCCCATCTCCGGCTCAGCAGTACCGACACCTCCATTGCATTTTAGGTACTGTCACCCGATAGCACTCTCCCCCACATTAGTTGTTCCATTCATAACACACTTTGGCACTTTGACACTCATGTTGTTTTTCAACCCTTTAGGGATGGGAGTCCCGATAGTCTTACACCATGTCGTGAATCATCCACATACTTCTTCTCCTCATTTTGATAGCTTTCCCAATGGACTCCAAGATTATCTCTTCAAGGTTCTATTTTGACTGCACCTCCACAGTATCATGAACCCTCCATTTCATCCACAATCAGTTTGCCCATCCACAAATTTCCCTCCATTTCATCTACCTCATACAGAAACCCACCCATGGGACCCCCAACCTCCACCAGTTCTCCAAGAAAATTGTGCCCTCACCGGCTCAACCATATTACATTGGGGCACCCGTTTCTCTATTTGTACACTCATCCCAAATTATTCTTTATAAATTGTAAAAATCCTTTGTTTCCAGCATTTACATATCTTTTTGTCGTCACCTTTGGTGACCTTCTTCCCTTTTTGGCAAACGCAACCCATGTCTCCCTTGGTTGGGGTACTCCTTATCATCTACCCCTGTTGACATCATTCATATACTCCGAGTATCCCATAGGCCACTTACCTCTGCTCTCTGAGTTTGTCCACTTTGTCCTGCCTCTGGCACAACTTATCCCACGTATGGTTGTCCCCCTGACACTCGACCTAGTTGAACGGTTGTGGCCACTTATACTTCGCATATACCCCCAACCAAGGGCAGTATTGAGTCTTCATACATCTTGACTTCGTCCATGTACCTCCTCCACTCCTCACCTCACCTGGTAGATTTCATGAATCCCTTTGCTTCTTGGAGTCGTGTCCCCCTTTTGTCGACATCAGCACAGTTTCCAGAAGGGCGACAATATCTTGACTCTCATTACCTTTCCAATGAGAGGTCTCAGACGACACGGGGAGAGCCACAATTGCTACTTGCTATCATTGACCCCCGTAACATTTGACTTCAACACTTTCTCATGTTACGGTGGGTCTTACTTTGCAACTATTGCAGCTGTTTCTTATATTCACCGAAGACCTCTGAACTTGGCTGGGCTATCAATGCCCATAGCATTTGTGATACTTATTATAGGTATCCTTGCCTACTGTTCAGAGTATGTTCCTCATCAGACTTGTCCTCTAGATTTATCAAAACCTCCCCTGAGGGCACTACAGTGATCTACATCAACACACAATTTCAGTTACTGTACAACGCCATTCTTTTTTAGTTACATGACATGAGCATGGGGCATGCCTGCCTCATTTTTACACAATTTATTTTTACACACCTTATGGAAGGTTGGGTCCTACAAGTTCCTTTCTCCCTCCAATGGGTAATTATTGACCAACTCACTATCGCTGTCTCTTACAACAACACTTTTAGTAGAAGAAACATTGATTAATTTTGGCTATACGTATGCTCCTAACCTCATCCATTAGGGGGCATCTGTTATCACTGAAATTTCATCCACAAATGGTTACAAGAATCCAGCATCGTCAAACAGTTATGAGGTCACCCATGGACCAAAATTACCACAAAATCATTTCCAAAAGGTCCAAAACTATACAACTAGTGATAAAATTAAAGTGTGTTATGACTACACAGGGCACGCGCGCACATGCGCTATCCAAAAACGCAGGAAAAGCGCACATGGGCATGATGTGCGACTGTGGTCACTAAAATATGCGCACATATGAGAATGATGCATTTATGAGATTGGTCGGCCTCCCACCCACTTCTGGTTCAGCTTCCAAGTTGATTTGACACTCAAATCTCGACTGAATCCGATTAGGTGGTTGGTCAAAACCTAAAAATGCCCTAAATAGCCTCTTTTCACACTACAAGCTGGTTCCACAATGCCTCAAAGAGGTGTTATAAAACAAAGCCATGGGTGCACTTCATTTTCAAGGAATTCATTAGCAAAGTTATGCTGCTACTATTCTCTTGAGGAATCCTCTATTCTCATCAAGAGTATACTAGCACCATTACATTGGGCAATCCATCTCACCTCTTGAGTGGATTAGCTTGGGATTGTTTCACCATTTCATTCAAATTTGTAAGAAGAGCTTAGTTGTGGGGGTCCAAGAGCCCACCCTTGGAGGAAGAAGGGACCCAGTCCTCTTTCTTCTTGGTGTTTTCTTTCACTAATATAATCCTTTCCATTGGTGACATGAGTCTTATTGATTTTTTGTTCTTATGTCCTTATGCTCAATAGTTTAGTTGTTCTTTTATTTCTTAGTTTAATTCTTAGTTTGTTCTTTTATATTTATTTCTCTAACCCTTTCCTTTACATCTGTCTTGCTTAGCTAACCCAACTAATCTTGTAAGCACCTCTGTTTTGCTCATTTAGGTGACAAAATAGGTGCTACAGACGTGAACAAAAATTTCCACTCGGAATCTATTGTTGCATCAACTTGATGCATTTTCATGTACGCTACCTTAATGATAGGTCAGAAATCATGCAACTCTTTCTTTGCTATGGACTATGTGTCAAAGAGGTCATTCAACTCGTTGTCCGCCTATTGAATTTGGTCGAACTTTTGTTGTTTCTCCATAGGACCCATTATGGTCACAACCTCTTCATTCAGCACCTAGATCTTTGTGTTTACCTCCCCCAAGACTTGGTTGCGTCAAGTGATTATGCCCATCCAATCATTGACATCCTTGAAAATATTTTTGCAATCCATTGTGTGATTATGTAGTGTTTCTCAGGCATTGTTACCTTGTAGTACGATCGTCTGCATATTCTCTTGTAGCTTATGAGGTTGCTTCTCTGCTTCTTGTTGGGCCTATTTTAATTATGCTTTCAGTTACTCATCTTGAGTGGTGATTTGTGTCCATGCTCCTTGTAGCAGCTCAATATAGTGTTCCAGCTCACCTGCATCACTGACTTTAGGTAGTTCAGGCACAACCTTTCGAATCTCCGGCCAGGATTCAGCAAGTCTTTCCTCCACTCTTTCTAGTTTGCACTGAACTTGGATTTTTTCATGTGCTTCATGCATCTTGAATGTTTGTGCAACAAACTCTTCCTTCCTTGCAACCTCGGCAGATCTCTCGGCCTCCTGGAGCCTTTTCTCTAATTGATCAGTTGATGATCTGATTAGTCAAAATAATTGTGTCGCTGGCTACTATATGAGGTCAACAGATGAAGGAGTTGCATCTCTGGGTTCTCTCGTCTGCAATGGAAGTCCACTAGCCATTGAATGCTCTGAGTGGGTCTCTACCTCCTCCTTTATTGGTGGTCCTGGTGCGATCCTCGACCTTAGCATTGTGGGAAAAAGAGTCAGAACCTTTTTTCTTCCTATGAAAAGTTGCATCAGTTCTGTGCATTGTTGAGGGTCCTGGAGAACCCGCTCCATTTTTTCACACACAGATGTTGCGCTCTACCTGAGTGTTGATGTTGGTTCCCTCTGAGGCTCTGCTAGCTTCTTCTCTTTTTTTATTTCTACTTCCTGCATTGTGGTTTCTTGTACATCCTCACCCTTGTCCGGTGAGGGGATTCGTTGTTTGATTTGGGCGTGAAACTCCTCTTCATTTTGGGCATCTTTTCGTTGCACCGAAGGCTCAGCCTGTTGTTCCTGGATGTCTAGATTCAAACCATTCAGCTTCATGCTCTACTCTGGTGCTTTGGGGTCTGGACCAAAATTTTTTGATCTTGACTTGGGTGACTCTTGGGTTATTTCTGGGAGTCCTTGCTCCACTTTCTCTAGCTGATCAAGTTGCATCGGCTCTAGGGTTGTGGTCTAGGGTGGACTAGTGGTGATAGGGTTTAGTGATTGGGGTGGTGGTGGTGATGGAGGGTGCTCAGTGATGAATGTGGACGGAAATGTTTCAGGCTCTGAGTCATCTTGAATGTTAATGATAGTGCTAGCTCTAACTGCTGAGCGGGTGCGGGGAGCGGTTGATGGAAGGGGTTGCGGGTTCATAGGTTTGTTCAACGAGACCCTGGTTCTAGGCCTCTTCACCACTGGTTTGACCCCAAACACAGCGCTCAGGATCTAGTTAACATCCTCCCTTGACAACATGGCATCGAATGGCAGCTGATGGAGGGTCAGTATTTTCTTCTACTCCAACTATTGCATCTCTTCTTCCTCCTCAGAGTCTAATTGTGCTGGAGCGACTGGCTTCTGTGACTCTGTACCTGAGCTTGGTTTGACTCCTTCTTCTTTGTCTATCTTCTTTAGCAGCTCCACAAGTAGGATATAATGCATTCCCCACTTTCACTGACTGCATTTGAATCCTAGCCATGACATGAGTTCCTTGTCAAAGGCCTCCTCATCCAGATAGAATGGTAGCATCCTTGTGTGGAAATATTCCCTGTTAACATGTCTCGGCCAGAAAAATGTATGGTGTCAGTTCATGCTGAAGTAAATATTTATCGTATTACTGTTGAGGAGATCTTGTGGGATACACAGCCTCTGTGTTGCATCTATCAAACCATTGTACCACTTAGCCAATGTTGTGGCATTGAAGGATGTATTCTCTGAATCTGTCCTGGACTGCCATGGCTCGAACATCTTCACCATGCACCCCTTGTCTGGTATCGTCGGTTGTCTTCCCATAGGTGTTCTCCATTTTAAAATTGTGAATGACACGAGTAGATATCCATAAGTGAAGGTTTCTCCCTTCTCCTATGCTTCCTTGCATGCCACTAGTAGTTCCTCCAACAGGTAACTACACCAATTGAACACAGCTCCATTGGCACAAAAGTCAGCTACTGATAATGCATCTAGTGTGCATTCTCCATTGTAGATATCATAACCTTGTTGGCTATGATGTAACAACCATTCTAGACTATCTCGGGTAGTATGGGTTCAATTAATTTTGTGCGTCCCCCTCTCTTTGTGTTGAATTTCTCATACAGGGTAAGCTCGCCTTTCTTTTTTTCATGCTTACCAAGACCCTGAAATCCTTTCGACACATCCTCTCCTTCAAAGGATAGTCCAATAAGCTACTAGATGTCTTTAGCATGGATTGGATACCGCTTATCCAACCATAGAATTCTGTCATGCACCCTACTTATCAGAAATTTCATGCACCGTGCAACCTCACCAGTGGTACCGAAGACTGGTAGGTCTCTCAGGTTCATGATGGTAGAATTGAATAAATTGATGAAGTCTAATTTTGGCACAAATTGCATGCATCCTAATCCATCTGGATCCATCTCCCATAATACGTATGTGTTCATCTAAGGAAACAAGACTGAAACTGTGAGGTCGAGATTAAGGACCTTAACATTCTCCACCTTCCCTTTGATATCACCTATGATCTCGACTCAGGGGTCGTAGGGATCGTCTGGTACTACTTATTTAGAAATTGAACTTCGGCTTGTTGTGGCTCTCAGAATTCCCACTTCTATGGAAAGATAAGGACTAGAGTTACGACTGTGGATTTCACAAAGGTACAATATGGTTCACTCTACTGAATTTAGAAATGGCTATGTTCTTTTGGAAACAATGCATTCTCGGGCGAGTTCTCAAGGCCTTATACTTGGCTTAATGGGAAAGTTTAGCAATAACTGTTGTTCATCATGACTGTATGGACACAAATGGATCTAAGTTGTCCGAGGAGACGGTTTAACAGGGTAAATCCTATTGGGCAATTCTGGCATTTACTTATTTGTGTGAGTTGGATAGGGACATGGAGAATTTCAGACCTTTCTGTTTGATGGGTGGGTATCCCGGTGCAAACTCCAATGGCATATTTGCATAACGTGGATTTATGGGTTAACTGACCTCGTACATGGTACTGAAATGGCAATAAAGGTTGTGACTAGACTGGGTTCTGTGGCACATGGAATCAGACCATATTCAGATTCATCCTTCCTCCGACCACAAAGGTTGTCCCTGTCATATTAATGACTGTCATTAATGGATTATCTTATGCTTTGGATCCTACACTACTGATTCATTAGTTCTATATCAAACAACACTTAAATAGAAAATGAACTATGTGTCATGGCGCAACATTGTGCACATCGACTTTATTAACTGAATTTACAAAAATTTCAGAAAACTCAAATCTAAATAATGTACAAGCTCCTTCGAACTAGAGCGATAGCCCCTCTTTCTCAGTTTTTAGACAGGTAGGGCTTCAAGCAAGCGTCATTCACCCATACTAGTCACAGAACGCCATCCAATTGAGCGATTCTGACTGCTCTTGAGGGTCGGATCTCTGCAATTATGAATGGTCCCAACCAGTGCATGTGCAGCTTTCCAGGATGCTTTTGGTACTGACTATCATAGAGTAGCACCTTGTCTCCTTGTGTGAATACCTTGGTCTTAATGTGCTTGTCATGCCAAGATTTTTGTCTTTCTTTTTCAACCGACTGATGGAAGTCTACTAGAAATCTGGTCTCCTTGATTTCTTGTAACTCCATAAGTCTCTTCACAATGGATTCCTCTTCTGAGATACGTGTGACTGGTGCAATATATAGACTAGGATTGCTGAATTCTGCAGGCACCACTGCCTCTTTCCCATAAACTAAGTGGAATGGTGTGTACCTATGTAGTTTCTTTGTGGTTTTCTTGTAAGACCATAGTACAACTGGAACTATGTCGTCCCAGTCCTCTCAGTTTGTGCAACACACCTTTGTCAACCCCCTTTCCAAAATCTTGTTGAAGTCTTCGACTGTTCCATTGGCCTGCGGGTGGTAGGGACCACTCTTTTGATGTTGAATCAGGAATTATGTTGTAAGTGTTGCTATAGTGTTGCTAATGAAATGAGATCCATGATCACTGGTTAGGCTCTTGGGACATCTGAACTAAGTGTTGATATTATAGAAAATGAACCTGGAAGAAGTATATGTCGAACAACCATGTACAAATTTTGCTTCTGCCCAACGAGTAAGGTAGTCAGTTGCGAAAATGATGTACCTAGACTTTGAATGCTTGGCGATAGGGTTGATTGGTTAGATGAAGTCAACGGCCCATTTCTCAAATGCTTGTAGAGCTCTAACTAGTTGTAGTGGTAGTTTGTCTCAGTGTGACAGCTTACCCACTTGTTGACAAACATCACATGATAGAGTGTATACTTTTTCATCCTTGAAGAGTGTTTCCCACCAAATTCCTACCTGGAGAACTTTTTGTGCAGTGGCCTTTCCTCCTACGCTACCTCCTACAACTCCACTATGAAATTCCCAGAGTATGTCCTATCTTTCATGATCCATGACACATCGTCTGAGGATGGTGTCTAGTCCTAGTTTATACAATTGTCTGGCGATCAACTGGTAATCTGCTACTCTAACAACCATGTGGCATTTATGGGTTGCAGAATATATTTCTGGATGGGCCCCTGTACTTAGGAAGACTGCTATGTCCTCCAAGTACTATGATATTGCTTCAATCCTGAACAAGTCTACATCTAGGAGCTGATCATCTACTGCTCTGCCACTTTACCCTGACTCTAACCTGGACAAGTGATCAGGTCGGACATTGCATCTTCCCAGCTTGATGATAAATTCGAAAGAAAATCTCTGAAATAATAGCATCCATCTACAAATTATTCCTTCTAACATAGGTTTGTTAACTAGATACTTTAATGCAGAGTGATCAGTAAAGAACTTGAAATGAGAACCTAAGAAATAATTTCTAAATTTACGTAAATCATAAATCATGGCTAAGCCCTCCCTTTCTGTCGTTGTGTAGTTGCGCTCTACTTGCGCCAACTTCCAACTCGCAAAATAGATAGGGTGGTCCATAGCTTCATCTCCAGGTTGAGTTAAGATGGCTCCTAAGGAAATTACTGAAGCATCTACATGGATGTGAAATTCATTCTCCCAGTTTGGGAATAACAGAATTGGTGTTGTGATAATTTTCTCCTTGAGTGTCTCAAATGCTTTATCACATTCTGGACTCCATTGAAACGGTTCAGCCATTTTCAGTAGGTTTTCCAGAGGTGAAGTAATGTTGGCATATCTTCGAATGAACCTGCGATAGTAACCTGTGTGTCCTAGTGTGGAGGGAAATTGTTTAGCACTCATAGGTGGTCTCAAATTCACAATGACTGCAACTTTGGCTGGGTCTACCAATACTCCTTCTCAGCAGACTATGTGGGCCAACAAATTCCCATGTGGTACACAGAAGATACACTTTCTGAGATTCAATGAGATATGAAACTCTCTGCATCTTTCAAATATTAGCCGCAACAATGCTACATGTTCCTTGATCAGTGTATATATTGTCCAATCATCCATATAGAATTCTATAAATTTGTGAATGAACTCTCTAAAAGTTGCTATCACAATTCTTGAAAAAAATGAAGGGGCGTTCTTTAAGCCAAATGGCATCACATTGTATGTGAAGGATCCCCATTTTTTTATGAAAGTGGTTTTCATTTTGTCCTCTTCAACGATCCTGACTTGGTGGTATCCTAAAAATCCGTCTGTGAATGAGTATGCTTCCTTCCCCGCAACCTGTTCTAGCACCTCATCTGTAAAGGGTGTTGGGAAAGGGTCATGCACATAGGCAGAGTTGATACTTATGTAGTATACACAGACTCTAATGTCCACTATGTCTTTCTTGCTTTGAATAGCTATTGGGCTAACCCACTCTGCTTCTTCTACTGCAAAAATGAGAACTGCTTCCAACATCTTGTCTATCTCCTTCTTAACCTTTTCTTTTACTCTAGGGTTAAGATGATATGGTCTATGTCTGACAGGATTGGATCCTGGTTTCAATTCAATCTTCATTTCTCCCATAACTCCTTTGATTCCCTTCAACTCTGAAAAAGTCTTTGGGAACAAATCCTCATATTCCCGCAACAAACTCTATATTTCTTGACTAGTTTGCTCATCCTAGTAGTCTCCCACTATAGCTATCTTGGGTTACTCTGTGGTCCCTATATTGATTTTGCATAATTTTAATGGGTGATTGTAGGAAATATCAGTCTGGTTGGGTATGGTGTTTTGAATTTCTCTGCTCCCCTCTGTCTCTTTGATGGCTAGGTTCCTTAATTCCCCTAAGTTATCTAGGCTTTATGAATCTGTGCTAATATGGTAGAATTCTATAGGTTTCTCAGTTGAAGGCAAGTGGAGATTAGTCTGAATTTATCGGTTATGTTTGGCACATACCACTAAGTTTGATTTATGATTACCATTATCTGTAAAAATAAATTCTTTAATCTTTTGTAGGACTACTTCAAGCTCAGGGTACTTACTTGTAAATGAGAAGTCCTTGCAAAAATGAGCTGCAGTGTTTGCCAGTCGTTGGTCTGTCTTCTAGTTTCCTCATGTATAAACCAAGATTTTAGGATTGGACCTAGGGAGTGGAGAAATACCTGAACCCAGAAGTGAGAGGGTATTCTCACAGCTTACCACTGTCTCGCGCATTGTTCAATATGTATTCTAAGATCCGATTCTTTGTTGAACAGTTGTGCAACTTCGAGATCTTTCTGCATCTTTGATTCTAGTTGCTTCTTATTATGGAACCTGTAGTTGATAGCTTTCTTCACCTCGTCCCAAGTTCTAAGTACGACTTTATGACTAGCCCACCATCTGGCAGGGGTTTTCTGAAAATCTACATCTAGTAATGAGATTCTTTGATATTCTCTTACATTTTCTTCCATGTTGGGAAGAAAACTCTCTAGATATGAGGTGCCATCGTATACTGGGTGTTCTCTAACTTTGGCCCCAACCCATTTGGTCGCTCTGAAAGTTGCGCATCTTCTTGAGAATATTTCATACGAACCTTGTTGCCAAATGTCAAAAGCCAATTTTGAATCTTCATCTGTTGATTGTATGCTTCTCCAACTTACTAATCCATCAACAGTAGGATTTATATAATCGTTTCTTGTTCCTGCTGTTACAGTGTACAACTGGTACAAGTCTTCTCCCTCCATATTATTGGTTGTTGGTTCTGTGTACCTGGGTCCTACATATAGATCCAAAGGTTGAACTACCTTGATTCCCTCAGCCTCAAAGGTCATGGTGTCTTTCTTTAAGTCTATTACTGCATAATTGGCATAGGCCCAATCAATGCCAAGTAGTGTAGGGTAGGGGTCCTTATCTCCCATGATCTCAATGACTTCAAAGTCGACCACTGTCTTGACTCCCGCAACATCTATTTCCACATTCTCCAATCTTCCTATGGGGAAGATAAAATATTGGTTTTCCATTCTTAATTGAATTGAGGAATATGTCAACCTAGGTTTTCCTAAGGCTTCCCAGGTCTTCTTAGGAAGAATGTTCACATCAGATCCTAGATCCAAAATGATGTCAATAATCTCAAATTCATCTAACTGGGCTACTAGTCTGAATTCTTTTTCAGTTTGTACTTTCCTTCATTGGAGTCTCTGAGTACTATTCTCAGGAAGATTAGCCCTTATTCTTGCTTCTAGGGGTTCTTCGTTCCCTAAAAATAGGTATAGCACATTGCGCAAATCTTTTGTTAGTTGATCATTCCCCAGAATGTCAAAGAATAATTGAAACCAAATGTTAACTACATTTTGAGGTTTCTCAGGTTGTCTTGGCATGACTACTGGGTTTCTAGGTGTAGGGGGTGAAGCAGGAACTTGTGCTATATTAGGATAAACAATAGGCTATGGGGGTTTCTCTTGCATATCCAGGCTAGGAATATTCTGAAATATTTCTATGGCATCTTTAAAGAATAGCTTTTGTTTTAGAGGGTCATACATGTTTTCTTTAGGTGCTACTTTCTGGATCTGAGGTAGAGTATCAGCATCAGCTCCTGTCTTCACTCCTCCTTGAGTAAAGATATTAAGGTTAGGAAATTGTGCCTTAATGACCCTCCTGATTTCTAAACTGATGAGGTTAGTTCCTCTTTGTCTTACTCTCTCCTCCCATTTTGAAATTAATTATGGGCAGTCTTTAATTGCGTGGCCATTGGTTCTGCAATGAGAGCACCATGGTCACCTTGGATGAGGACAGTCTCTAGCCAAATGACCTTTCTCATCACAGTTATAACATCTACTTGGCCCTCTTCCCCCATTTCTTCCTCCTCTGAAGTCTCCTCTGGCTCCACCTCCTCGACCTCTTCCCGGTCCCTGAGGGTTTTCATTCACCCTGAATGATGTTTGGTCTAACATGTCTACAAGTGCATCCAACTCTCTACATTGATCGGTAGTGTACGTGGTAGACGTGCAGAACTCACAGTGTACTATATTTGGTACTGTCGAATATTTCTGCATAATGGGGCACTGTCTTGGCCCATGCCCATGGATTCGACAAATTTCACAATACTTAGTTGTTGGTGTTGCTTGGCCTCTTGGGAAAGCATGATACGAGGTGGGGTTATGGAATGGTAAGTTCGTTAGCACTTGTACAAATCCTCCCATGGGACCTGGTGGGGGTACCATCGAATTCTGAGGAGGTCCCATTGTTATCACTAAAATTTCATCCACAAATGGTTACAATAATTCAGCATCGCCAAACAGTTATGAGGTCACCCATGGACCAAAATTACCACAAAATCATTTTCAAAGGGTCAAAAACTATACAACCAGTGATAAAATTAAAGTGTGCTATGACTACACAGTGCGCACATGCACATGCATGAAACAGAAATGCAGGAAAAGTGCACATGCGCTCGATGCGCAACTGTGGTCGCAAAAAGCCGTGCACATGCGAGAACGACACATTTATGAGAGTGGTCAGCATCCCACCCACTTCTGGTTCAGCTTCCAAGTTGATTTGAAACTCAAATCTGGACTGGATCCAACTGGGTGGCTGGTCAAAGACCTAGAAATGCCCTAGTTAGCCTCTTTACACACTACAAGATGGTTGAACAATACCTCAAAGAAGTGCTATAAAAAGGCCATGGGTGCACTTCATTTTTGAAGGAATTTCATAGCAAAGTTATGCTGCCACTATTCTCTTGAGGAATCCTCTATTAAAAGGCCATGGGTGCACTTCATTTTTCAAGGAATTTCATATCAAGAGTATACTAGCATCATTGCATTGGGCAATCCATCTCACCCCTTGAGTGGATTAGCAAGGAATTCTTTCACCATTTTCATTTTCAAAGTTGTAAGAAGAGCTTATTTGTGGGGGTCCAAGATCCCTCCCTTAGAGGAAGAAGGGACTCATAATCCTCTTTCTTCTTGGTGTTTTCTTTCACTAATATCAACCTTACCATTGGTGACATGGGTCTTATTGTTTCTTTTTTCCTTATGTCCCTATGTTCATTATTTTAGTTGTTATTTTATTTCTTATTTTAATTCTTATTTGTTCTTTTATATTTCTTTCTCTAACCCTTTTCCTTACAGTTGTCTTGCTTAGCAAACCCAACTAAGCTTGCAAGCACCTCTATTTTGCTCACTAAGGTGACGAAAGAGGCGAAACAGATTGGTGACTCCTCCAGGGAAAGGTATCAATTTTGTACCCCATTTGGGTTTTTCTAGCTCTTCTTTTGGTTTATTTAACTTGCAGGTGCATTAACCAGCCCAAGTCGACCTGCTAAACATCTAATTCCAAGTTGAATTGAAAGAATTCCATCCAGAATTTTCATTCATGGTCGTGTGTCATCTGTGTGTGGGTTTTTTGTCCCACAGATATGCATCGTGCGCACATGTGCCTAAGTCACATTTTTGTTCTATGCACCTATGCCCATATGCTCATTTCAGTCTACGCACAGGCACTCAGTGTGCCTCTGTCTCTACTGAGATCTGCACACATGTGCATAAAACTACATATTGTAAAGTTTTTTGAGATTTGGGGAAGGCCCATAGCCTTCTTAAAAGTGATTTCATGCATGTTTTTAAGCTGCACCACACCTAGTTCCCTCTTCATATAAAGGGATTAGTCAAAACACATAGGCACTTAAGGGGTTTAAAATCATTTTTTTTCTTCTTTTTGCTTTCATTTTGCCACATGGATGGCTTGCTTTGACTAAAGGTATAAATTGGAATCATTTGCAAACACATTTAACTTGCATTGGGACTAGAAGTTGGATAACAATCGCTTAGTATGCTCTTCTCTCGTGCCTCCAAGCGACCTTGAGAATCAGAAAAAGATTGTGGGACAATTTCATCTCTCTTAAAAAGATTAAAACCTTTAGGAGAGGACAACAACCCTTCTTCGGACTCCTCTTAGTTTATTTTTCAAACACATATTAAGATTGTAATGATCCCATACATGCCCACATGCTACAAAGATAGGATAGTGTTGAAATTTACTTTCTTAGATTAAAGCACTAGGGAAGTTTAAAGGTTTTGTAACGGGCCCATACATGCCCACATGATCACAATCTAGGATAGTTTCAAAGTTTTTCTTAGACTAAATCACAATAGGGAGTTAAAGGAATAGTAAATGACCCACATGTCCACATGCTAGCTTCCTAGGGACTTTTGAATTACGCAAGGTTGTACCAAAGGCACTTAGTTAATTAGGTAATCAACACTTGTAAGGACCAAGCGAAGTCCACATGCAACAAGGTGACAGCTAATTCATTAAAACATTTGGCACGCTTTCACTCATTCACACACAAAACTCACTT
>JASDQU010754129.1:59805-73641 GCA_032191745.1 Picea mariana | reverse complement strand
GAATTGGTACTGATCACTTTTTACCATTTTTAATCACAACATTAACTTATCAATGATTCCATTCATTTAAAATGTCATTAACATATATCCATAAATAGTACCATTCAACAATGCATCACATCATACACTATGCACAATATATTTTTACGTGGAAACCTAAATGGAAGAAAACCATGGAATGATTTCTTATATATTCAGAAGATTACATTCATAGGAAGCACCAAATTCCAAGATTCTCTAGCACCAAAAAGAAGGAGGAACCAACTTTATGTTTACAGGCTCCAACCCAAAGGAATCTACAACTCCCTAAATTCTCCAACTCCAACTGGAAGGAGGATCCAACCCCCTAGTTTGCAGGATCCAACCTAAAGGAAGAAACTCCTCCCTAGATTCTCCAGCTCCAACTAGAAAGAGGTTCTAACCCCCTAATTTATAGGCTTCAACTTGAAGGAAGATATGACTCCCTGTATTCTCCAGCACCAAATGAAAGAAGGCTCCAACCCTCTTTCCTTTTCCCTTCCTTCCTCCCTGAAATATAAATGGAGACTCAACTTGTTACGGATAAGTTATGTCACTGTCTTTGTCACTGATATTGATACATCATCACCGTCACTATCATTGTCACTGTCTCTGTCATTGATATATTTTCACTGATACAGATACATCATTATCATAAAAGTTGATACAACCCCAGTGACCTATGCCAAGATCACCAAGAACATCTCCCAAAACATTTTCCCAACAGCACCAACATATGCCTCAAACCATATACCAAATGTGTGCATCAAGAAAGTGTCATAACATCCATAAACCATGTACCAAATATATACCTCAAATCATATGCCAAAAATCACCAACACATGTATCTAGCCATGTTTCAAACACCCTCCAAGATACGCCTCAAGCATATATCATAACATCAAGATATAACCCCAAAAAAACACATATGAAGACACACCTTTAATCATGTAACAACCCGGTGCATAAGATCTATGCTCATGATACCTTCCTCAACTTAAACATCATCAAGTTGGGTCCACATAGAAATCGGTTCCACATGGGTCCACATATAAACCCCAACATCACTTCTTAAATTTATCTCGAACACCTATTGGAGACTAGTTTTTGGATTAGTCACAAACCCTAAATTCCAACAAGTATAACTTCACATATGTAATGAATAAATATATGAAACGTGTACCCAATATTCTTTGATATATTCTCTAAAATTCCTCCAAGTTTTTCTCCTTGATTCGTCATTGAAAAGGAAATATAGCAAAAATGGAAGACCTTCTTGAATTTTTTCCTATTTTTTTTCCATACTTTGGGGCTTTCATATTTAAGAGGGAATAACTTCTCAACCACGAGGAACCACGTGTCATTCCACCTACCATTAGAAATGGCATGATAAGGACTATCAATATATCTAGGTTTTGTATGCAATTACAATGTCCTCCATACTCATTTTATCTAAACAAATTCAGGCTTCATGACCACACCTTCAGGGATTCTTAACCATTTAGCCATATTTCCAGGGCTTCTTGTAGACTTCAGGGATTCTTAACCACTTATCCATATTTCTAGGGATTCTTATAGACTTCTTCAAAGCATCTTCCCATGAGGGCCATGCTAAATATACACCATAAGGGGACCACATTGGAGACTTCTCCAAATACACCCATCACTTCTAAAGGATTCTAGACTTATTCTAGGGTTGAAATCACCCATTACTTCTATGGGATTCTGGGGCTTATGGACTTCTTTTGGGGTTGACATCAATGACAAACAACTTTCCAACAAACACTTCCCTAAGTTGCTTTCAATTCAAGAAACAAATCTTGAGTTTTTGGTTGTGTTGGAGCCGCCTTTGTTTTTCTATCCCATCACAACTTTCATTCTTAATGCTTGAAATCGAAATATGGTTTTCATATTTTCCCTCTGAGGTATCAAGATCTCTGAAACTTTATCACACGAGCAACGATGATTATTATACTCTTGAGGCGAGTCCTGCCTTTCATTAAAACGTCTCCTCTTTTTTTCTACCTCGGGATCTCGTAGGTCAGATACTATAAGTCATATAAGTCACATGCCCCGAGCTACGAAACAGCGAAATCGTTTATTTTTTCACTTAGGACAGTAACGAGGGTAAAGTTTTCCCTAACCCATGATTAAACGTCGTCGGGGTTTCGTGCCTCGGCGTTCGCCAAACCCAAAAATTTATTGTCGTAACTCCGATAGTCGAGAACACGAAGTCCTTATCTTAGTAACTCGTGTCACGGTTAAAAGGTAAAAGCTAAACCATGGTAAAAGTTATGTCGGCAATTCGCCACTCGGCGTTTTCTTTTTCAAAAGTTACACCGTCTAAATCCTTACTCACGAGATCACGATACGGATATAAACGTGATTAATTAATCACTTAATCCAAGACTATTTTCCCCTTTAATTAAGTCATGTTATCGCGATCTCGTGGTTTCGCAGCTCGACATGCAGACCTCCCGGAAACTTATTTTCGAAACTCCGAGTCACGATATGGCGAATAAAATAATTATGAAATTAATCGAGCCCCAAATCACGATTACCTTTTATTAACCAAAATCGATCATCGCAGTCTCGAGGGTTAGAGATTCAAAGTGTTAAAGTGAAATCCCTGATATAATGAATACTGAAACATTGATTAACGTGGGTAAAACTGGATTAATTAAGCTAAATCAGTACATATCCCTTGTTTCGATGCTTGCACGATTTACGAGGTAACCTTTTTCTTTCCATATGCCCACTGACATTTTAAACCGCCAAATTTTATGGCATTAATGAGGAAATAGGGTAAATCGATGAATATAAGATCAGATTTTTACGGAAAAATTTATTTCTAAATATGATTTGACAGACTTGTTCTAAAAGGTACCGATTTTTCAAATATATATAAGAGCTTTGGTTCATTTTAACAAATGCATTTCATATTACACAGAGCACATTATCTCTGAGCAGCTGACTTTTGTATGTATACATATTTCTATCGCAGAAGAGACAAAACGCAATCTCCATCCATGGCTCCGCGAAAAGCATCAAAAGCCAATGTTGAGGTTTCGGGACAAGGCTCAGACAATGTCGCTAATACTTCGCCTCGAAGTATTGACTCGGTCCCGAATTGGTCGTTCGTTTCGTATGTTCTACAAGCAGAGTTGGTGGATTATTCTGACAACTCCAACGACAACGAAAAAGATGATATAACCACCAAGTACAAAATAGTCATCCAATCCGGAATGCACAGAGTAGCAGCCAGGCCATGGTTGCTTCCATATTATGACATGGTCCGATGGGCATTAGACCATGTGGACATACCGACCAGAACCATCGTGAACGAGCAGAAAGTCACCATCGGGACTTTCAGGCCGGAGCATCTGCAAGCCATGTATAAGATGCCCACGATGTCCAACTACACATATGGCGCTGAATTCTTGGATGATTTCAAGGAGAAGGAATGCGTACAGTATGATAAAACCATGTCTGGTTTGATAAAAGATTGGGTTTTGAGCACCACGAAGTTCAGAGCTGATACTCACGGCATATATTCAATCGCCTCTTTAGAGCCACAGTATAAGTACATTGCCATGATGACATGCAGGCTGTACGGGAAAGAGGACACCTCACATTTTTATCTTCCATGGGTGCCTGTAATGTTTCAAGTCGTCGAAGGCGGTTCCTTCAACTGGGCAAAAATGTTGTCCGATAGCTTGACCAGTCGGGTCACAGAGTATCGGGCGCAGAAGGAGAACGGAAATGCATCTTCATTCTTCATGTCTACATACATTATGGACGCCGTTTGTTTTTTGACATCGTTTCCCTTAATGAGCTGGAGTTGGACTCCAGCAGAAGATGAACCCATACATGTTTATCATGCAAAATTATGGGAAAACAAAGCGAAAAATTTTGTGTATGAAATTTTTAACTGGGTGATGGTGCCCCTGCATGTCACCATTTTTGGTCACCCACCACCCTGGATCTCGAACAGCATAGTAACGAATCTAAGCAGCATAGCAGACTGGTATGTAGAAGCAGAATTTTCATACCTCTGAGTTTTCAGGGCTTCGGTCCCCCCACATGCGTTTCCATTGTTCATTCCTGACAAGTTGGCTTGTCGCGAGGTCGCTAGGAAAACAATAATTGGTGGTGTACGCAAAGAACTTAAAGGGTACTCGAAGAAGGTATGGCCGTCTTTTCTTGTTCATTTGAATTCTTATTCTTTATTAGATTTCGGGTATGCCAAAGCCGAGGCAACAGCCCTGGAAGACCTAAATTTGGTCTCCATTGAATACAAGAAGCCCGATCCGCAAAGGGTCGTGAGCAATCATTTGGCCAGTTGCGGGCTCAAGAGATTTGAGCACGATAATTCACCCTCGGATGACATTTTTTGAGGTGCAAGGTCCTATGTCGAGATTCTGGCTCAGATACAAACCTTGGCACCCGAGGAAAGAGCTGATGTTTTGAAGTTCCAGGAACATTGACGTAGTTGTTTCCCCGCAGTGTTGCAAGGTGAGAGTCCAGCTACGATAGAGATCAAACAAAAGGATGTCGAGGGTTCTAAGGATGTGAAACCCGATCAAGAAAAACACCAGGACGAGGGAGAGCAGACCAAGAGCCCAAAAACAGAGATAAAGACTCCCGACCCGCCAAAGAAGCAGAGTCTGGTTACTACTCCGGGAAAATCAGCAAAGCAGATCGGAGAACCTATCACATCGGTTACTCCCTTACAGTCGACTCAGGGAAATATTGAAGCAGGATGGATCTTCAACGAAGAGTTGAGGCCTATAAGGGTAGAAGAACTCCCTCCGAATGATTTTTTCTTCGATAAGAAGAGAAAGGCAGTAGTAAAAAGGCAATTCTATCAGGAATGAGAGTCGACTTCCAAGAAATATAAAGTTATAACTGATGGAAAAGACAAGAAAAATGAACAATTCACGATCGAGATAGCAGGGACATTAGGAGCGTATGCCTCAGCGAATCAGTTTTCAGTCGGACTTCTAAAAAACCAGCTGAAAAGAAAGAATCGCCTCATCAAGACCCTGGAAGCCAGACTAGCCACAGCAACAGAAACTACCAAGGACCAGGCGAGCGTCGGAATAGAGCAGGCCAGGTTGGCCGATAAAAACGAGATAGAGATACTTAAGACTAAGCTCGAGCAAGCATAGCTGGTGGTCCAAGATGGTCAGATGCAAGCGAGCCAACAAAGAGATTTAATCCAAAAATTGCATGCTAGGGTGGAAATCGTCGAAAGCAAAGTGATAGATATTGGGATGTTTCAGTCCCAGGCGATGGAGATTCAAGGCAGAGTCTTTGCGGCTCAACAAAAATTGCTCGACAAGGTAGGGGAGATTCGGAACAATTGCTTGCTGGTTAATCGAGTTTTGGAGAACTTATCTGCCAGAGAAAGGGAAGCGGAAGCAGCACGGGTCACCTTCCAGGAGGCTGTGATAGCCACAAACAACAGGGGTTCAGGAAGTACTCCCAGGTACACCATTTCGGAACAAACCAAAGGAAACATTCTATTAAAAGAATGGGAACACAACATCACCGAAGGCAAGCAGCAAGCCAAAAAGATAACAAATTCCTTAGAAGAGGCTTTTAGTTCTATAGACAGCAATCTCCTAGGCATTTAGAGTGGAGGTAATGTCGAGGCGTTGATGCAAATGCATATGGAAAAAATCTTGCTTGATCTGAGGGAAAAAGAGGAAAGAGATTCGACCGAGATTTCCCAAATGACTATGGTGGACATAGTCCAAATAGACAAAGGCATGATTAGACCAAGCGCACAATTATGCACCATCGACATCATAGACGGACAGATGGAAGATATGCTGCTGCAGTTAGCCCGAGAGTGTTACTTCGAAGCTAGCTGTCAAGCAGAACCATCGCGGCTGATATCTCAGTTGGTTGAAAGATGTGTCGCCTGTACCGAGCATGCGCGAGGACAAACGTCTGGCACCAAGTGAAGACAGAGAAGAAGAAATGGAGCGATTTCTCTCCTCCCTGTCATAACCAAAATTTTGTGACTATTGAGATTCTATCTTATTTGTAAAATTGTATAAATATACCACAGAAAGAAATGAAAAGGGATGGACCTTTTTGTATCGATTGTAATAGAGTTTTTTTACATTTGAGAGTTAATACAAAGCAAATCTGAAGATTACCAATTCCGTCATGACTGTGTTACGAGTTTGTTTTCTTGTATCTCATATTTCATTTTATTTCATATTTCTAATTGATGTGCTTCATTATAATTTAGTACGACCACTACTATAGCGAATGAATTTTGGTTTTCTGTAATTGTTTACTGTTTTTCCTCTGTACCAGCTATCAGCGGGTGTAAGACCAGTCTACACTTTCAGAATTATACACATATTCTATGCTACATCGGGTTATTTCTTTACAGTTTTCCTCTTTTGTTTATACGTTATATTCTCCCTTGATAGGAGCCTTACATCATAGACAACTAAATGTTTTTCTCCCACCTCATACATTTTATTAAATTATAACTCAGTTACGGGAAAGAGCCTTTGATTTGCATCCCTATTTTATTCCTGAAAATGTAAATTCTCTTTTATACGACCAAATTGAGACAACACTTAATCTCTCTCTGAAATTTTTTCTACTTTTACGGTTCCTCCATGATTTTCCCCGTACCAACACAGCCCAACATCGAACCCGGATTATCAAACCAAACGCACATTGCCTTAAACCTTTTCGATACTATTCTTAAAATAGCTACTAACTGGGTCAAACTTGAACGTTCATGGGCAACCATTGAACAAGATATAACTATCTAGGAACAGTTGGAAGCTAGACAATGCCAACATAGAAATCTTCCCTAGTTTCCTTTGTCGAGGGTCGATGCTTCTCTCTTCTACACCTTTTACACACTTTCAGATGCCTAGACACTGTACTTCTAAGCCTTAAGTACAAAATCTGGAACAACAGATTGCACAAGCTATTTCTCAACCTACATAATAAAAGAGATAGGTATGATTAGCTATTAGACAGTTTGGGATGAACTCTTCCTCTAAATGGATGACATATTATAAATAAATTAGACTAAAAAATAAAAAGAAAAAAAAATAAAATTAAACTAATCCTAAGCAAATCATGTCAAGCTATTGTAAACTTAAACTATATTGGTTTTCATAAAACTTATGTAAATGAATAACGTCGGTGTAATCATTCAAGTGTTCTTTTTTCGTCCATTCAACCAAATATCACAACCTTCTTCCTGAGAGATAAGTACCATGTGCTTTTTCAAAATATTCCCTTAGACATGAGACTTAGTGTCATTGATTATTGTGAGATTTGGATCCCCTAGACACTTAGTCTCATTCCTGTAAACAAAATCAATCAAATTACATAAATAGAACCATAAAACATTAATTCCATCCATTCTCTAAAGAAACATGTCCACCAACAAACCTTTGTCATGCTTAAAAGATGAATAAAAATATTATTTAACAAATCCTCAACATTGCACACCAAGGTTTGTATTTCCTCTAGTCATTAATTATAATAATGTGAAAAAATTGTATGATTATCTTTGACCTTATGAGAGGCATGAGGAAATCACGATGTAAATAGGAGCAATTCGATCACTCCGAAAAGGTTCAATTAATCTCATATCATAGCCTAGATGAATTGACTCCCCCATCATAAATGAAAGATATAATTAGAAAGAATAAATGAATGAAATGGCTAAAACCTGATTTCTAATGAGTTGAAATTTGGCATGAAGGGAAAATGCATGAGACCAATATCATAAAGTTTCTAAGAATGTTCCAAGTTGAGAAACTATAAATTTTACTTCCTTGAGGTTGCATATCAAGTAGAATATGAGGAAATGAAATGTTGATGAGTGTGTGAATCGTCTCTCTAGTGGGTAGAGACAAACATGTAATGAGAAAAAAAGATCACATAAAATTGACCCATACATGCTTATATTTCCAAGTTATGAATAAATTGATTTTTGGTTCAAGAAATGTTGAAGAGTGTGAATCCCAATAGATTGATGAGTTACAATCCACAGAAATTTACATTTTGAAACTTATTATCATGGCTAAAATTGTTGAAAACTTGAAATTTGAAACATTAGAAGTTGCATTGACATTTATTACCGAGGTATTTACTAACCCCAAGCACTTGAATTGTTTCAACATGATGAGGTAAGAAGGAAACACTCAACTATGATAAAAATCAAACTAGTTAAGAATGTAACCAGAATTAGTGACTCAAGATTGACACTTCCGAAAAATGTTTTCCAAGAAAAGACCAGGTCTTAAATCCTCATGATTGATAGGACTAGGTTTAAATTTTCAATCAACCACTGAATTGGTGAATAAAATGATTGATTCCTAAGAAATTTTCTGAAATAGATTTCTGCAGAAATATTTATATAACAATGTTGTCCAAAATGTTACAACATGCTTCCAAAAAGTCTGAAAGAATATATCTTTGTTTTTGTGTATAAGAGGGAACTTGGATCAAGTAAGTTTGAATGGTGAAAAATATATGCCTAGCCAAAATCCAAACAATTAAACTAGAGGTGATAAAAAGAAATAAGTTAAAATGAAAAATCATTTAAGTTGACTATGCTAAATCATGTTGGTTGAAAGTAACCAAAGAAAATAGTTAATGTGCAAGAAACCATTTGGATAAATCCAAAACCACGATAAAATAATCATCCAAAGTAATTACAAGGAGTTGGAATGGGCTTAATTTCAAATGAGCAGAAAATTAACACTCAAACTTCCATTTAATGTGTATGGAACAACAAGATCAGAACTCTAAAGAAATTCAATCAAGTAAAATATCCAAATTAGAATAATGTATATGTAAAGGTGGAACAAATATGAGTGTTCATTTTCACCACAAGAGACACTGAATAACATTCTTTATTGAAAATATTCCACTTGTAAGATGACATAATGCTTGAAAAAGAATTGATGTGGTGAACATGCATAAAATCAGTGATCTGAAAATTACTCCAACACATAGAAAGTTTTGAGAATGAAAACAAAACAATCTTTCCCATATCAAAATTTAATTCAAAAATCCATTAAAGTGAAAAATTAGCATGCAAGCCTTTCATTTCTTTCAACATCTACTGAGAAATTCATGTAATGTTCAACCAACTATAATAAAAATGAAAGGAAAACATAAAGCTAATTAAAAACTAAAAATCAAAACTAAATTATGCAAAGAAAAGTCACTACCCTATTATATCCTACTCATATCCTACACTATGATGGCTAAAAAGAATGAACTATGTAAATTCATAGTGCCAATGTATCCATCTATATAATCACAATCCTACAAACACATGTTCATTATAAAAAATTATTAACAGAACTTGGAACAAAAATAGACTAAAAGTAGGAAAGATTAAAACATGAAAAACTCTATCCACCATATTAAATATATGACGATGATAATTGGTGGGAAAATTAGTTGAATAATATTCCTCCAACCATGCTTCAATTCTATCATAAAATATGACATTACTACTATAGAATTGGTGGAGGGAGTTTACAGGAAAGTAGCATACCAAATGAGAACCATGCATATAATCTATGTGAGGTGTGTACTTGGTGAGAGATTATTTGTGTTTATATGCTTGTTAATCCCTAGATATAAACCAAAAGAATGAGGGCATGCCATAACCATCAGTATAGAATGAAGTGCCTCATTGTCTTAGAAAGCCTCCCTAGACTCATACTTCAAGCAACCATCATTTTGAGATAAATTAGTGAAATCAAATGATATACATGGACTAGCATCCACCATGGTATGAGAGATATATTCAAGACAATGGAGGAAGCCAATAACATCAACAATTTCAACTAGTAAAGGGATACTTGAACAAGAAGACTCTCTCTATGGATCAAACTTGAAGATGAAAAAGAAGAAAACATTGCTTGATATACATTTTCTACAACATTTCCTTCATCCCATGAAAAATGTTTATAAGGCATAGTTGTACTAAGTTCATGGGAAGAATCCTTATCCTCTCTATCTTCCATATGTGTATTACCACTATCAAGTATTTCAAAAGGGTAGGACTCATTGAGTTTATTTGAATAGGACAATGGGTGGCTTCCTACAAGATCCAACCATTAAAGAGTTCAAGATATAAAAAATAGTAAGTAGAAGAATTTAGAGAATGAAAAACCTCTCTTGAACAAGAAATATTTTCAAAAGCCGACTCTTTGAATGGTAGATCTCCTCCTTAAGAACATTTCTAACTAATTGTGAATTGATAGGCTGGACACTATGAATGGTTTCACAATCAATATGTTCTTCTTCAACATGGTTTTCCTCTTTCAAGAAAAAAGTGGATTTTTGTGATAAAAGTGTTATGTCTTGTATGTTTATTTCTTCTCCTTGAGTGAAAATATTATCATTGTTGTCTTGCTCCTGCATAATATGAGAATCTATAATATCTTTCACAACATGTTCATGGTTAGAAAAGAGGAGAAAATCAAAAGAATTGTTAGAACAAGAAGGTTCAATAACTAGTCCACCAACAGTAGGAAACATTCTTGATATATCTCGGTTAAACTAGGAGAATTTATAACAGCAAGACAATTGAAATCAAAAGAAATGGATTCCAAATTATCCATGGGTGAGGAAGGATTCATGTCATGAGCATCCATATTTTCTTCATTACTAAAATGATCATAATTTATTTTTTCCTCCATAGCCTCCTCCTCCCGTTCTTGTAATAACAAAGGTGAGATGGAATAATGAGAACCTGACATAACCACCGGTGTGACCCGAAGTGTCCCATTATTAGCAGAAAAAACCCTCCTCTTGGTAAGCTATAGAAAAATCTGAACTTGAATTTATTACACGAGAGGCCTCTTTTAAATCACAAGGAAATAAAGGGGGGATGGAGTGATAAGAGGATACATACGCTTCTTCTGAAAAATAATTCTCTCTCTCTCTCTCTCTCTCTCTCTCTCTCTCTCTCTCTCTCATGTATACCCCCCATAGTAAAGAAACATCCATACATGTGGAGTCCAACTAAATTATTAGTATTTTCAACATTTTCATGTGAATCCAAATCAACTTGTTAAGGTACCTTAAGACATGATTTAGATTATTCATCCACTAAATGATATGTTTCATTATTAAGAGAAATTTAATGGATAATAAAATCATTGATAGAGGGCCTATCATAAAAATGAAATATATATCAAATATGCATAAATCTAATAAGAAAATATTCAAAATATTCATATTTGTTCTTCCTAAGCTCTGACATCTCTGTACACAAATAATCATAATCATCATTCTCAAAAGCATGTCAAAATTGATGCATACATTTCGCCCATGTGTAAATAGAGGCAGACGACGAAATTTCACACCAGCCCTTGACCCGACCTGTGAGAGTGAGAATGAACAACATGCAAATGACACTTTCATTAGTAATATTATGAGAAACACAAAAGTTCCAAAATTGAAAAATATATTCAGATGCAGTTGTCTCTCCCTCACCATCGAATTTAATTTGTGACAAGAAATGTAAAAGCTTTCTAGGAGTTTTAAGAGGTACAGTATCAGAAAAACATTGCCATAAATGGATATGGTATGGAACCATTAATAAGTTAAAAGAATTAATAAGAATGAATCCACAAGATGAGCTTGTCATATATTCATCATTCTAGCGCCATTTTTGTTGACAGGTTCAAATGGCATGCCAAGTAGGTAAGGGAGAACGCTCTATGGCAGGTCCCAATTAGACCTACTCTCATTTGGTGTAGCGTTTATGACCAATATGTAGGCCTAATTGACACTAATAATTAAAAGAATAAAAATGGGAAAGAAACTGCATTTTCCTCCAAATAGTTCTAATTAATTATAAACCTACTCTAAAACAAAACAAACTAATCTACAACTACTTCTAACTTATCTTGCGTTGTAGAAAAACTAATAGATGAGTAAATATTAAAATGATATTTTTGACAATGGAAATAGTTCATGGTAGCCAAGAATATGTTAAAACAATAATATTTTATATATCATCTCAAATAGTTGCAGAGGAGACCTATAACATCATGCGTCTACTCATTAGAAATCGGAAAAGTATAAGCATTCTAAATACCAAGCACATAAATAGTTCATATGATTAGCACTCAAAAAATCTCAAATAAAAAACACATTTATGGATTAGTCCCAAATGAATATGATACAATTATGAATTCAAAAATAGCAAATGCTATTCATATATCCAGCAATAAGAGTATTGATAGTCTACACAATGGGAAAAAGTCCCTCTCACTTACAACGAGTTCTCTCTTAAAAAATGAGAGAAACCCTTCAGTTCCCATAACTGTTCCTTTTCCCTTGTCATTACAACTTTTTGTTTAAATTCCTTTTGTCTTCTATTACAAATTGCAATTCCTCCATGTGTTTACTAATGAAAATACAAAATTTAAGAAGACCTCTAAGTAATCAATATTTCTCTATCAGTCGTTCATGAGTTATAATTCCCAGAAATGTTTTAACCTTGTCCATATACATTTGCTTATTTTTTTCTGGATTTAATCGAGGTTTATGTTGTCCACCTAGCACAATGGATTTTACCAATAGGTTTCTTGGCATCTCATCTTTCCAACAATCCCTCTTGCACCCGATTCAGTCACCTGTAGCGCGAGATATGAGCATTTGAATTTGGCACTCAATGATCATTGATTTATTGAGCGAGTTAATCTCAGTCATTGATCTACGAGACTGGTCATTTATCCCACATGAAACATAGAGTTGGATAATTAGGTGTTTATATTGTATTATCTTCTCCATATAATTTGTATCGAGAATTAGGAAATGTATAGGGTGTCGGGCCTGCATTATGGTTTTGACCACATCTACAAACAAAGTAACTTTGGGTTAAAAAATAATTAAACCATAATTTAAAACACCTTTGGTTTGATAAGTTAATAGGATTCAAATTCCATGTCATACATGCCACATAGGATACACATCATACACCATATGTCACATTTATGTTGTCTCCAACTTGGTTGTTGTCCCCATATCCAAACATCTAGCAACCAAACCAGAATACCAACTAAGGCGAGAAGTATGAGTAACTTCCTTGATGTTTGGTTAGCCCAAGAATTGTCAGTGTTTCATGGAAACCTACACAGGAGATCTAGCTAAAGAAAGTACAAACAAAGTTTATCAAGAAAGGAAAATAGATTCAATATGGAAGAATGAGAAAATATATTCACACTACTCCAATAAGTTGATAATTGATACATAGATCATTATCAATATGATACAATGAAATGAGTGGAATACACTCATATATAGGGAAAGACATTCCATAATTAAGAAAAACAATCAAGCAGTTAGCTTTCCTTAGAAATGAATGCATGCATAATAGTGATGGTAAGAATAGAAAGTCTAAAATATAACTAGTCAGTTAACTCCCACTGAACTAGTGTGTCGAAAATAGAAATTTCTCCAACACCCCCCTTGAACATCACTATGGAGTAAAAAATGAGTCTCGGCTAGTAGGCCATTTTAGGTACTCATGCACAATGAAACTAATGAACACTGAATAAAAGTGAGGAAAGAGGGAAAACCATGTGGGAACAAAACCTCCCCTCAAAAGAAGAAAATAACAACTGCTAGACAACTCTGTTCTTCACTGCAAGACAATCCCGCAAAGTTTGAAACTCATGCTCACTAAAAGTCTTCGTAAAGATGTAAAAATATTTATGGATCTGATGAAGTCCTTTGGCAACCTTTCAGGCCTTGTACCTCTTGATCTTGTGGACCTATATGAACCTA
>JASDQU010754129.1:43508-59681 GCA_032191745.1 Picea mariana | reverse complement strand
ATGGATTCCCTGCTATCTGAAGTCTGGTCTGTGCCTTCTTGGGTGTCTGCTGAAGCTTCAACATTGGCTTCTTATCTGGATATACTACCTGCTTATTTCCATGTACAGAATCTAAGTGTATGGAATCATCTCTGATGTATGAAACTGATGGAAGAACAAGAGTATATGCATGTTGCACTAGAGGTGCATGCAAAGTGCTCTCCTTATGTGTAAGTAGAATAGAGGAGTCATCGTCAAAAAACTTAGTGAATTTATACAACCTTGACTTGTTATCCACCTCACCAATTGCAATGATGGAATTGTCATGCATGTCAATCACTGAAACTAAATCTGATGTAAATTCAACCATTTTACCTTTCCGAGTGATCTGATAAACTGAGAGCAGATTCATAGAAAGCTTTGGAACATGTAAAACATTCTCAAAACTTCCATTGTAGAGTTCCACTCTCCCTTCTCTTGTTACTACTACTGAAGTATCATCCCCCATGCGAATATGGGGTCTTGAGAATGGACTCAAAGAAGAAAAAACTTCATCTTTCGCTGCCATTTGATGGGATGCATTAGAATCAGATGAGGAATTAATTGCAACCAAAGCATGATGATTACCTTTCTTAGGAGTAAGATATTCTTCCTTCTGCTTCTTGACTCCCTCTGGAATGAATTTTCCAAGGTTGTTCTGATGAAGTGTGTGTGCCATAAGATCGATATGTTTCTTCATGCATGTGGATTCTTCATGATTCGGTTTATTGTAGTAAGTGCATTGCTTTCCCTTCTTCTTCTTATTGGAATCTGAAGAGTCTTTGGAACCTGAAGAATCATTAAAGGGTTTGGAATATCCCTCCTTCCCATTTTGTTTGGATGACCCTTGGCCATCATGCATGGTGAGTGCATGTGCTTTAGGATCTTTCATGAGGCCCATATGTATGAGTTTTGTCTTCTCTTGTGTAAGAGACTCAATGAATTGAGCCAACGTAGGAATTTTCCAATTTGCTCCAAAAAGACATCTGCCAGAATGGAAATTGGAGACATATACAATGTTTTCTGGTCGTAGCTTGGCCAAGATTGTTAGAATAAGTTGTTTCTCTTGTGTAGACTTATCAATACCATATTCACCCAAGCTCAATAACAAAGATTTAAATTTAGTAAAAAAATCTTGTATATTATCAAAACTATTAGGGTCTAAGGTATTCAACTCTACCTCAAGCATATGACATCGCATCTCATCCTGCTTTCCAAAGATTCCTTCCAAGGTGGTCCAGATCTCGTTTGGAGTCTTGCATGCGGAAACATGAAACCATAAATAAGTGGAGATTAACTCAAGAAGTAGTCATGTGGTCTCATCCTTATGGTTCACCCATCTCATCTTCTCAATCGCTGATGTAGGTTCTATTTTTGTCGCCATCGTCAAATTATACAGTCATTTTCTTTTGAGTTGGAATTCTGCCTTGGGCTTCCAATCAAAATAATTGTATGGTGTGAGGATTACCACCAAGTTTGATTGTATAAAATTTGTCCTATCCATCTCTCCCACTGTTTCTAAGATCCCCTAAAAATTTACTCTCAATCTGCAAGTGAAAAATTAAGAAATCACGACAGAAATGGCACTTTAAGTGAAAATTCGTATCAGTTTCAAGAGATGACATTGCGACTTACTTTCTGAGAAAAGAGTGAAGAATTTACTTTCCACACTGTTCGGTTGAAAACCCACTTCCAAAATGAGTTGATTTACTTTCCACACTAGTCATTTCCTCCAAAACATAATATTTTGGGAGCAATGAATGTAGAAAGGTACGACCACAGATTCGTATCAGTTTCAGGAGGATATCTTGCGGCTTACTTTCTAAGAAAACGGTGAGGAATATCACCAAATGGTTGAAAACCCACTTCCAAAATGGGTCGATTCACTTTCCACATGGGCCATTTCTTCCAAAACGTAATATTTTGGGAGGAATAAATGCTGAAAGGTACGACCACAGATTTAACTCGTCGAAACTCTGGTTTTCCTTATTCTTTGGCTTATCTGGCTTGCTCCAAGAAACTTGGCTCTGATACCATGTCAGTGTTTCATGGAAACCTACACAGAAGATCTAGCTAAAACAAGTACAAACAAAGCTTATCAAGAAAGAAAGAGAGATTCAATATGGAAGAATGAGAAAATATATTCACACTACTCCAATGAATTGATGATTGATACATATATCATGATCAATATGATACAATGAATGAGTGGAATACACTCATATATAGGGTAAGACATTCCATAATTAAGAAAAACAATCAAGCAAATAGCTTTCCTTAGGAATGCATGCATGCATAATAGTGATGGTAAAAATAGAAAGTCTAAAATAGAACTAGTCAGTTAACTCCCATTGAACTAGTGTGTCGAAAATAGAAATTTCTCCAACAAGTATCAGGTATCGAACATATGTTGTAATGTGTAATCATTCAGGGGGCCCAGTTTCTCAATTTCTCAGTTAGCGTGTTGTTCGGGATCGGGTTCTACATCATCGAAATGTGCAAATGACAACTGTGGTTAGCCTGATGGCCAAAATTCAATCAAGTACTTCGATTTGTTGGGGATAAAATATCTTAACCATTGATTTGATAGACAAGTTTAGGAAAGAGTATTTGATTGGATAACCAAACCACCGGATATATGAAGATTTATTTGCAGGGGATTTGCTTAGCTCGGGGTTCCAGTGCCCAGTGAGGTGCATGGTTCCAGTCGGGGTATGGTTTTGGGGAATCTGACCACTAGATATCAGAAGATCAGGAGGCAGTGTGGTATATCGAGTGTGTAAATCCTCTAATGCTCAATGCCCGATCAGGTAGGACACTGTTGAGTGACATGGAGCCACATGGGTGTAACGTGTTGGTTATCTATTAGCTGGGATGTACCACGTTTGAGGGTTGACATGTGTCCCGACAGATCGATCCATGTCAGATGGCATGAGTGAAGGCTTAAAAACTTAAAAAAGACCATACATTTTTATCTTGAACTCCATTTTGAGCATGGTTACAGTTGTCGGAAATATCTCGAAGAGATGGAATGGATTATGAGATAAAAATTGGATTTAGAGGGGCGATTAATAAAGTTGGTTTGAAAAAGAAAAGAGGAAAATCACACACCCCACCATCCTGAGAGAGTTTAGGAGAGGTATGATCTTGAGAATGAAAACCCAAGAAGATTCATGATTAATATGATGGTTCAAGATGAGTAATCATGGTTCTGACCACATAATGTAATACAATAAAATTTAGGCCACCGAATGGAAGTGAAAATAAAGATAAGGTATATGACGATAAGAGAAGATCTGGTTGGGTTCAGAAAGACTAGGCTCAGTTATGCATGCATGAGTCAATGAGGATCAATATATGAATTAGAAAGAAGCTCAGACAAGAGGAAAAATATCAATGGGTTTCCATAAGCATGACAATATTGAATTGATCAAGAAGAGAAATATGGGGTTTCCCAAAGTATTCTTGAGTTTTCCATATTTTTTCATTACTCAGAAGCCTTGTTCTTTGAGTACTCTTTGTGTTCTATGACAAATTGTACATTCTCTTCTGCTTATGCATGATTTTCTTCAAAACTTGAAATATTATAAGAACCTATCAAGAAATCGACTTGGAGCACTACTTCTGCAACCACAACAAGAATAAAATTTGTTAAAAAATTAAGAGGATGCTTTCTAGTATGTCATAAACATTACGTTCTTTGATTTTGAATTCAACAAACTTTTGAATAAGCATTGGGTTTATTTTAAAAATGAAGAAATGAAGAGGAGAGGTTTCTTAAAAACAATCATTCATGATCTGGGTTGTTGTAGATAAATGTCATGATAGTTGCATGAGTATAATTTCAAACTCGTAGAAAGGATTAGTTACTGTGTGATTCAAGCTAAGAGTTTGAAACTAAAGAACATGATTAATATATGAGAGCATAAAGATGAATATATTAGGCACAACCACAATACAACATGAAGTAAGAGGATGCAGAATGAAAACATGTTCTTCACTTAAGTCAACCATTTACTTCCCCATGATGCAATGATGATCCAGAATCAGATCCAGGAGCTTGATGGGGCTTAGAAAGGCCTAAAAATTAAAGTTCTCATAATGGCTTCAAAAAGTACTTATGCGTAGGCCTCATCAATATGAACCCAACACAACTTGAGCAGGATCAAATAGACATTGTATGCTTAAATTATGGCGATCGGTTCGTTTTTCCAAACATGCAAAAAAAATGGCCACTGTACAGTCCGTATAGTTCCATGTGGTAGTTGACTGTACAGGTCGTAAAACCATACAACTAACGTGGCAGGCACAGTTGGAAGCTTCTAGAGGTGACACATGGCAGGATGAATGGGTGTACGGACACTGACGTGGAAAGGATAGGTGGACCAACTGGGAAGTGACACGTGTCACCACTATAAGGGTGACATGTGGTACGTATGTTCAATGACACATGGCAGGGTACGATCAACTGACAGGGTAGATGATGTGGTCATTGGGAATTTATTGTTTGATGACATGGCATTTTTTGGATGAATGGTAAGGTTCCACATGGCCCAAACATGGGCTGCCAATGGGCACCCATTCGTTGGTTGTTGCATTTGATAAAAAATTGTTGGAGCACAGCGGATTCAAACCATGGACCTCCATGGGAGTAGAGTCTTCACAAAGGTTGGGCACTAGCCCGACTACACCGTGGAACTTGTTAGTCTCTTTCTCATATACAATCATTAAGTATTAGTATACCACCTTTGTATATTTCACATGCTAGGATATAGTTGTTATCCTAAGTGTGTTTCTAGATTCCTATAATTTCTCCTCCTACCTTATCTCCTGATGAGGTGTCGATGTGAGAACAATTGAGGTGGTTTCATTATTGTATTATATATTTGTATCGTTAAGATGAATACAATATTGAAAATTATGGCTTGAGGCCTTTTCCGCCAATATTCTTGTCCTAATATTCTTATGTTCAATTTATTCAATTGGTATCAGACCTCTTATGGTCTTAAGGACCTGGTAACATCTTGGTAGTGATCCATAGAAGGTGAGAATATCAAGTTTAATGGTAGTGATCTGTGAACCATTCAAATTTGAATTGATTAGTATTGACCGATGGTGTGAAGATGTGCATGAAGAAAGAGGATCCAAGAGAATTAACTGTGAAGCAGAGAATTCATATCCAATCTCAAACCCAACAGTTTAGAAGGCGATTGTGCAAAGTGTAGCATTGGCAAGGGTGTTGTAGGTACAAAGGATGTGTGAAGTGTAGTGGTTGCGTAAAAGGAGGACGTGGTGTAAAAGTCTATGTGGAGGAGAAACAACTTAAAATCATTGTCCAAATCGATTATGGTAAATTCCTACCGAAAGTTTTAGCAACTGTATATTTATTTCCTGTAGAATGCATTTTCCAGATTTGTAAAATTCTTGCATAGCAGAAAAAAAAAATAGACTTAATTTTTAAATGTATTAAGAGCACACAGTGAGATATGATTTAAAAGACAGAGATCTGAAAAACAAATTGCAAATTTGGATTAGAGGTTATTAAAAAACAGTCATTTTGTGAGAACATATAAGGTTTTATCGAGATTGCTTGTGAGCTTGGTCTTGACCTCCGAAGCTTTGTAACCAATGACCTGAAAAACTGTCTCGAGAAATTTGTTGTTGTTGAGAGCCCGATAACCATCGATCTGATGTAATCTCCATCGATAGGACCATAAAAGGCCCTGATCTACTCAAGCATGTTCTTCCAACATCAAAATCGTCCATGCCCATATCTATTTTTTGTACTAGACCGGTGGTTCGATAGGCAGATCTATTTTTTGTACCAACAGTACCAAGCAGGTTGCTTGCCCCAGATCCCACATCGTGGCACTTTCCAGCGATCGATATTAACTCTCAGTAGCGGGATTACTGCCCTACCCTCCATGCATTCATATGACATATGGAACTGTCATATTCTCCTTCTTCTATGCAATCGACCATATGGATCTCGCAGCTGCACATTTTGTTTATAGCTCTAGATGGTGCATATTCCATAAAACCCCAGTGCACATCTCAGGAGTTATACGAGTGTAATGAATAGATCTTGAGATCGGAATATTTTGGTGGCCATTGATGACGAGAGAAGCATGATTTCAAATGCGATATGAAGCAGATTGAGTAGATGCTATCAACGATTTGCCACAAGCAGTTGGGGCGGCTATTTTAAAAGGAATATTTTAATAAATGATGTTTTTTAATTTATACGGTTAGTACAGAACAAGAGATTCTATGGTGTAAATTTCTCAGCAACGGTGATCCCATAGCTCAGTGTGGCTCTAAAATCGGTCCAAGCTCCTTTACCAGTGTTTGCCATCCAAAATTGTTGTGAATGGATGTGAATTGGTCTACAACTCTCTGAAATCACATGCGGCTGAGAAGTTGTCTGTAATAGTTATAAATTGATGTGCAAGTGTTTGCTGGAAAGTATCTTGAAGTGTTTTTTATCATCTTCATCCTTATCTTAAAACTTAGGTTGATAATCGTGCAGTTTCAAGATGCTTCAATTAATGTAGTCTTTCCTCTACACAAAAAACCACCTCTGAATTTTTTGTTGAATAACTAGAGCCACATCAAAGAGTCAATTGTTCGCCACCCTTTACATGATACGATACAAGGTGGATTTATCAAATTGAAGGCTTGTGGCCCCACCCTGTCTGATAGCAGGTATTAAGGAATACCCATAGCAGGTATTGAAGAATTCATTCTCACAACTTTTAATGGCATATTATACTTTTAAGTCATATTTTATTACTTTTGTGTAAAAGTAATAAATCTATGAAAAGTGATAAACTTGTATTTGGAAATTTATATGGTTTATGCCATTAAAAAGAAAGTGGGGTATACAAGTAAAGTAGAAAGCGCATTTTTTATACATTTTGTGTCCTTTACTTAAAGGGGGAGAGGGGATGTAAGGATTGATGTATTAATGTATTTCTAAAAGGAGGTATTTGAGCATTGTTATTGTAAGAGAGATATTCACAATAAAATTGAAGTATTTTTCTCTGTGTCCTAGGTCTGCCCGAAATTGAATAAGGGGATTTTAGGTACACCTTGTGTAGTGTGTGTTAGTGATCTTTTCATGGAGGCTTATATTGTTTATTGTCTAGTTTTGACATGAACACAATTGCAATTTTAGCATTTACGCAACACACAAACTCATGCATAATGTTATTCAAGTACAATCAAGAAAAGTAATCAAGAAGAAGCAAAGATATCAAATTGGAAATCACATCAACAATGGACAAAACAAGCTCATAATCAAAGGAGAACTTGAATCAAAAGCATCGACAACACATTCAAATTTGAAGATTAATTAAACTTAAGAATCATGATTTATTGTAACTTGCAAATAGCCATTTTGTAAGTTTACTTGTCCTTATAAATCAAGTGAAGTTGAATTTGTAATTGGGTGCATTCTCAGTTGAGCCCGACACCCAAGAGTATTTTGTCATTTTTGAGTCTATATTGACTAGGTTGAGTAGTTTAACTCAAATCATTGTAATCAAGTTTTTGGATGCATTTTCGGTATTATCTGACACCCTCAACTTCTTGGAAGAAAGCAAGAAAACTTCAAGTGAGCGAGTACAAGCAAGCGTGAAATAAATTAAAGCGAGTGAGAAAAGTAAGTGAACGATAAGTTCAAGCGAGCGTGTTCAAATGGAGCAAAGTTGCGAATTATTAGAGTTTCTGAACACTCTTATAAACACCACTGAAGACAACAGAGTGATATTGAACAAAAAAACTCTTCAATCAATGATAACTTGTTTGCAAGTGATGCAAGCTAAGGTTAGACTTCTTCAAGAACAATCCCAACTATTGAATGATGAGTTGATAAATCTAAAAAATCAACAGCCAATGAAGTATTCTAAACTAGTTTTTGTTCAGAACAACCCTCTCTATAATGATGATGATGATGATGATAATGATCAACATTCAGTGTAGGAGAACCTCAGTGAGCCAACTTCAGAAGCAACTTCAAATGAAGATGAAGTTATTCAAATTCATCACAATCAGACTCAGAATACTCCTGCCAAGCCCATCATCAGACCTTGGGAAGAAATCATCTGCAACAAGAATAGAACAGGACTTGGATATGACAAGGAAGTTACCTTTCATATTCCCAATTATTCTAGACCAATCAAATTCCAAAGTGTTGGATTCCTTCAAGAAGATTCACTTTCACCTGTTCAAGTTTAACATCATAATGTGACATGCCAACATTATAATCAAGTTGGTCACATGGAGAATCAGTGTTTTGATATCCATCCTTGCCAGCATTGTGGGAAGCATAACCATTCTTCAGACAGATGTTCAACACTGAATAAACCTGGAAGATTGAATATTCATTATGAGTGGATTGAGCCTTGGCTGTGGTCATCAACAACCAAGCAATTATATAAGTCTTACCGAAGAATTCAATCTCAAGTAAAGACCAATCTTGTATCACATAACATTTTTGTACCTCACATAAGTGGTCCCCTTATGGCGTAGATTTTGAGCATGGCCCTCACGGGATGAGATAACATGTTGTTGTTTTCGCATTCCCACTTTGTGTTGTACTCAAATGGAACAAGTATGGTACTCTCTTGAGCATAGAAGGAGGGAATACAATGATCAATCTCCCATACACCTTAAGGGGGGAGTTCAAAATTCCAGTGATGATGGCTCATGAAACCACTTTTGGTCTCTCCTTTCAACTAAAAAAGGGGGGAATTGATGATAGAATTAAAGATGGTCGTCAGATAGAAAATTTCAACAACAACACAAATCAAGTATGCCATATGGGCATGAAATTTTCCAAATGGGAAACTACGGTCTGTAGATGACAGACTTTAGTAGAATTATGGTTCAATAAGTTTAAGTTGAATCTTACATAATTTGGATGTTAATTTTGATTTTGAGAGAAATGATGTGGATGTTTGGTTCATATAGATGGTCATTCGACCTAGCATAGGACAAGAAGATCCTTCTGCATTGTAGCTTGGCATTTGATTGAGTTGTCGGGCATTTTCAGGGATGTGTCAGACTAGAAGTTGATTCACTTCTCTTGGTTTTCTCTCATCAGATTGGAGTTTACATTAAGTAAACAAATTGCATGCATCCTAGCTCACATGATTACATAGTGAGATTTTCCAGAGATGGCAGACTTTGACAGGATTATGGTTCAATGACTTGCAATTGAATCATACACATTATACATTGGGATGTTGTTGGACACCTAAAATTGTCAAGATTGGTTAGTGGTTATCCAAAAACCATTAGATACATGGTATCAATTGGTCAGTGGTTATCCCAAACCACAGTTTCAGAGAGCACTTTCAGTGATACACTAATAGTAGAGTGGTGAAACTACATGTTCACCAATTAGCAGGAGATATTAGATTCTTCTAGCTAAAATACTTGGCAAAATGATCAAATTGTCAGAGCAATCAGGGAATGTTCAGATATTGCAGTTTTTCACTTCCATATCTCATCTCTCTTCTAGTTCATTTCAGATGAACCATTCAACATCTAGATTGGCAGTTTTTCAGGTAATTCTTCATTGTGGCTCATCTCAGAAGTTTCAACATGAAGACATGGAGATATACCAACTTATGTACCTTCTTTGTTGGTATTGTTGTTTGGACTTATGATTGAGGGGGGAATGTTATCCTCTTTCTCATATACAATCATTAAGTCTTAGTATACCACCTTTGTATATTTCACATGCTAGGATTTAGTTGTTATCCTAAGTGTGTTTCTAGATTCCTATAATTCCTCCTCCTACCTTATCTCCTGATGAGGTGTCAATGTGAGAACAATTGAGGTGGTTTCATTATTGCATTATATATTTGTATCATTAAGATGAATAAAATATTGAGAATTATGGCTTGAGGCCTTTTCCGACAACTGTCTTTTCCTAATATTCTTATGCTCAATTTCTTCAAAACTTACAATTATATGTTTTCGAAATTATTTAAGTTTTATATTGTGATATGCCCGGGTGGAAAAGGGTTGGCGCCAAGCCATATCCCCCGACATATTTCATATGACTGCACGGATATGACCACGACCCAATTAATTGTTAGCGTAGGATTATTGGGATAGCCCCCGGTTCTTGACTTAGTGCATATAACCCGGACTTCGTCGTTAGTGCTTCGCGAAGATGGCTAAGGTTAGCCCCAGTCGGTCGGGCTAGCCTGCCAACCAAGGGCTAGACCATGGGCTACCAAATCAAGGGGTCTAACCATTGTTTGGATGCGAAGTTTAGGTTCTGGTCACATGGCCACAACCATATAGCCAAGCGTCGAGATCCTAGGGGCCAACACACATGACTTAGCCCAAGGTTCCAGGAATTTGCTAAAGATCAGGGGCCAAATCGTTAAAGGGCCAGCGCACTCAAAAGGGGTTGCTCGCTCAAAAGGGGTTGTGCCCAAATAATGTGGATAAAGTGGTTTTTAAACATTATTATAGTGATTTTTTATGATTGTTTGGGCAATTTTGGAGATTTTTGGCCAATATTGGGGGATATTGGGCCCTTTTTGAGGCCAGATATTGGGAGGAAGTTGGGAGATGGTTACCAACTTCAGATCTATATAAACCCGGCCTTCTTGAGGCCATGAGGAGGAAATTTGGAGCAGGTTTATGCTAAAGATTTTCCAATCCAAAGTCATTGTTATGCAGGGAAGTTGTTGAGGAGCGCACCTTTGTGGGCCATTTCTGGGAGCTCTGGTCATCTGATTTGAGTGTCGTTTCTTCTATTGGATTCTAGAGATTTGGTAGAACAAGACCATATCAGTTTTTTAACCTTTTTTTACTGTTGTGATGTACTTATTGAGATTTGAACAAAAATAAGAAAGCCTCACCCACTGAGATAAAGGCTCGGAGACGTAGGTGAGATTGCCGAACTCCATTATCACATTGATGTTATGGTTTGTTGTTGTTTTATGATTTATTTCAGATCTACATATATGTATATGGTTGTTATGATTATTCTATATTTCTTCCTCTTTCTTTAAGCTTCTTAATTGGTTAATCAACACATGCTTAATAACTCAACCATTGTCATTTAAAAGATTTTTTCGGATCAAGTGGTATCAAAGCTAGTTGACGTTTGGATTTGAGTTTTGCATGTTAGCTAGGGAAAATATACTTTGTGGTGAAGGCGATCTTGTTGAAGAGAATCCATTGATTGGATTGAGAAAGAGAACTTCTCAAAGCAAGAGGATGTCATCGGAAGAGGGACTTTCTTAGGATGAGAAAGAGTTTCAAAAAACTTTCTTCGCCATGTCAGAGATGATGAAGATTTTGTATGATGATTACTTGGAACGAAAGAGACCAGTTCTTGGTGAATCTTCAAAGGGAAAAAGTGAAGAAGGAGAGGATCCTCCTCAAATTCCTCCTTCACCTCCTTCTTCTTCAAGTTCAAGTTCTAAATCTAATGCAAAGAAACATGTTCATAAACATAAGAATGAAATGTCTTTATTAAAACTTAATGTTAAATTCGAATTACACATGTATGATGGTGAAGTTAATGCAGAGAGACTTGAAAATTGAGTTAGAAAGATGGAGGTTTATTGCAGTGTGCAACAGATCAAGGATGAAGAAACTCAAATGAAGTTGGCATCACTTAGACTTGCAGGAACAACACTCATCTAGTGGCAAAGCAAGTTGCAAAATGGCACGCAACAAGTGGGTAATGTATTTCCATCATGGCAAAGTTTTATTTCTACACTTAGGAAGCAATTCTATCCTTTGGGTTATAAAGAGAAAGCATTAATAGAATGGAAATATTTAAAACTAAGAAAAGTACAAACAAGGAAAGAATACACAGATGGCTTTCGTAAAATGGAATTAATGTTATATATTCCTTTACATACCCAAGAAAATCTTATGAAGTATATAGGAGGTTTACCTGCACATATTCGAAACACTGTATTCATGTTTGGACTAACTAATCTTCATGAGGTTTATGTTCAAGCGACATACATTGAAGCAGGGAAAACAAGTGTTGGTGTATCAGGGGAATCTTCTTCAAGGAAAGAGGACAAGTTGAAATGGCATGGAAAGAAGTAAAATTCAGTGGAAAGAAAGGAAGAGAGTCCCTCTTGCAAGCATTGCAATAAAGAGGGGCATGATGAGGACCATTGTTGGCAATTGCATCCCGAGAAGAGGCCAAAGTGGTTCAAGGAAAAGAAAGGGAGGCAAAGAGTTGTAGCGACAACTTGACCAACATACTTGGGATCAGATTCAGGTGACAAATCTAAGGTCTCATTGGTTGGTATGACAAGTAAAATTGGTGAAGGAATTGATTGTAGAAGTAACTTGTTTCACATCAGGGTCATCATGCGACACACTAAGTTTGACACATTGATAGATAGTGGATCTCAATCTAACTTTATTTCTGAGGAATTGGTTAAGCAATTGGGATTAAAAACATAGATGCATCATAAGCCCTACACACTTAAATGGATAAGCAACAATCATCAAATGCATATAACCAAGCAGTGCACATTAAAATTTGCAATTTCATCTAAGTATGTGAATGAGTTAACATGTGATGTGGTGCCACTAAGTGAATGTGGAATGGTCTTAGGCAGTCCATACTTATATGATCGTAAAGAAATCTTTTATAGGGAAAATAATCAATATCATTTAACCAAAGCAGATCAAGAATATGTTGTTCATGCTCATCATGTAAAGGAAAATAAAACTCTTCAAACTATGGAACAATTAAGAAACGCGGCTCAAATAAGCAACACTCTTATAATTGTTTCAAATCAAGTTATTGATCTTAAGCAAGAACAGGAGATGATTGTAGAATGAAAAATCAATCACAGTTTGCTTCAAGATAAGCTAATGTCATGCAAGTATTACAAACATATCAATTCATTTGCAGTCATATTTTTTATGCTATCATTAGTAATGTTTTCTACATGGATGATAGTGGCTTCAATAAAATGTGATAGGGTACAAATGGCTAACCATATGTTGTTAGTTGTCATGATTGTGTTACAGTTGATCTTGATGAGACAGGTTCATAGGATAGAGTTCAAAGACAAAGAACAAGTCGGGTGTCCTATCCTAAGCTTGATGATTGGTCACTAACCTTTTGGGGATCAAAAGGTCCTTTAGTGGGGAGGTTTGATCTAGAATCAGATCCATGATCTTGATGGGGCTCTGAAAGGCCTAAAAATCAAAGTTCTCAAAATGGATTCAAAACGGACGTGTGCATAGGCCTTGTCAATATGAACCTGGCGTAACTTGAACGGACTCAAACATACATCTTATTATCAAGTTAGGGTTTTATGTTCATTTTTCCAAACATGCAAAAAAAATGATGACAGTACAGTCCGTATAGTGCCACATGGAAGATAACTATATAGGCCATATGACCGTACAACTGATGTGGCAAACACATTTGGCAGCTTCAGGAGGTGACACGCGGTAGGCTAACTGGGTGTACAGACGTTGACATGGACAAGATAGGTGGAACAACATGGAAGTGACGTGTCACCAGTACAAGGGTGACACATGTCACCACTGCAAGGGTGAGACATGGCACATATGTACAACGACACGTGGTAGGGTATGGTCAATTGATAGGGTAGATGACATGGTCACTGGGAATTTATAGTTTGATGATGTGGCATTTTTGGACGAATGAGAAGTTACCACGTGGCACCCATTCGTTGGTTGTTGCATTTGATAAGAAATTATTGGAGTGCAGTGGATTCGAACCATGGACCTCCATGGGAGAAGAGTCTTCGTAAAGGCTAGGCACCAACCCGCCTACACTATGGAACTTACAATTATATGTTTCCAAAATTATTTAAGTTTTATATTGTGTTATGCCCGGGCAGAAAAGGGTTGGGGCCAAGCCCCAACCCCTGACAGATTTCATATGATCGCACCGATATGACCACGACCCAGTTAATTGTTAGCATGGGATTATTGGGATATCCTCTAGTTCTCAACTTATTGCATATGATTCATACTTTGTCGTTAGTGCTTGGTGCGGATGGCTAAGGTTAGCCCCGGTCAGTCGGGCTACCTCGTCAACCATGGGCTACCAAATCGGAGGGTCTAACCGTTGTTTGCGTAGGGAGTTTAGGTTCTGGCCACATGGCCACCACCATATAGACAAGCATCGAGATCTTAGGGTCTAGCACACAGGACTTAGCCCAAGGTTCCTGGAATGCGCTAAAGACCAGGGGCCAAATCGTTAAGGGGCCAGTGCACCCATCTTAGCGTCTCGCCACGTGGGAATAAATAATATGACCAGGAGCCTGCTCAAAAGGGGATACACCCAAATAATGTGGATAAAGTGGTTTTTAAACTTTATTATAGTGATTTTTAATGATGTTTTGGGTAATTTTGGAGATTTTTGGCCAATATTGGGGGATATTGGGCCATTTTTTAAGCCAAATATTGGGGGGAAGTTGGGAGATGTCTACCAAATTCAAATCTATATAAACTAGGCCTTCTTGAGTCCATGAGGAGGACATTCAGAGCAGGTTTATGCTGAATATTTTCCAAGCCAAAGCCATTGTTATGTAGGGAAGATGTTGAGGAGTGCACCTTTGCGGGCCATTTCTGGGAGCTCCAGGCATCCTATTTGAGTGTTGTTTCTTCTGTTGGGTTCTAGAGATCTGGTAGAATAAGACCAGATCAGTTTTGTAACATTTTGGCACTACTTTGATGTACTTACTGAGCTTTGAATAGAAATAATGAAGCCTCACCCACCGAGACAAAGGCTCGGAGACGTAGGCGAGATTGTCGAACTTCATTATCACATTGGTGTTATGGTTTTCTATTGTTTTATTCTTTATTTTAGATCTGCATATGTGTATATGGATGTTATGATTATTCTATATTTCTTCCTCTTTATTTAAGCTTCCTAATTGGTTAATCAACACATGCTTAATAACTCAACCATTGTCATTTAAAAGATCTTTTCCGATCAAGTGGTATCAGAGCTAGTTGACGTTTGGATTTGAGTTTTGCATGTTAACCAGGGAAAAACTATTTTGTGGTGAAGGTGAGCTTTTTGAAGAGAATCCATTGATTGGATTGAGAAAGATAACTTCTCAAAGCGAGAGGATGGCATTGGAAGAGGGACTTTCTCAAGATGAGAAAGAGTTTCAAAAAACTTTCTTCGCCATGTCGGAGATGATGAAGGTTTTGTATGATTATTACTTGGAATGAAAGAGATCAGTTCTTGGTGAATATTCAAAGGGAAAAAGTGAAGAAGAAGACCATCCTCCTTCACCTCTATCTTCACCTCCTTCTTCTCCTTCTTCTTCAACTTCAAGTTCTAAATCCAATTCAAAGAAACATGTTCATAAACATACGAATGAAATGCCCTTATTAAAACTTGATGTTAAATTCCAATTACGCATGTATGATGGTGAAGTTAATGCAGAGAGACTTGAAAATTGGGTCAGACAAATGGAGGTTTATTATGGTTTGCAATAGATCAAGGATGATGTTAGAAAAACAGGACCGGGGAGCAATAAAATAAAACCAATTCGGAAACAAAACACAGAAGATACACAATACAAGAGAGACACAGATTTATGTGGTTCACCCAGTGTGGGCTACGTCCACCAGAGAAATTTCTAGGTCCTTTCTTTATTATTATCCAGCAAAATGAAGGGATACAACCTACAACAAAACCCGCTGTAACTTCCTCTTTTTTCTCTCACATTCTCCTCTCTCAGAATACAATACTCACCAACATACATAGCCGCAATACATTTCCCTCATAAAAGAGGGTTGCCTTCTAGGGAAAAAAACCCTAAGATAATCTCTATCGTTAGATATGCGACCTTATAATGAACGGTCCAGATTTACAATGAAATTACAATATACTTTTACAAGGCAATTTTTTCTTCGGGGGCTTCGCCCCCGAACCCCCGCTTTCCCCCAGCTGGAGGATATCCCCCCCGGACCCCGCAGAGGGGGTACCCCCCCTCTACACTCGCCCGCGTGGAAGAGTGTACATAGTTCTGGGGTGTAAATACTTCATGGGGTATAAACATGGCTAAAAGTAAAAGACCTCTAAATCAGGAAGATAATCAGGCTCCACAACCAACAATCTCCCACTTGGAGACTGATCTCAACAACTCCACC
>JASDQU010754129.1:5172-20337 GCA_032191745.1 Picea mariana | reverse complement strand
TAGGATCCACCCCATTATTTTTCAACATCATACCTTCAAGTTGCTTTAAATTTGTTGTTTATGGAAGGTAGAGCTTACCTCTTCATGGGTGTCCTAGTTAGTACCTTACTGGCCTTTTTGACACCCATGCTCCAGCCTTTTCTGTAGGCTCCGAAGCATTTTTTAGTCACGCCATCTCTATGCATTGAAGCCTCATGACTTCCTCTCAATCTCTTTCTGGCTAACTTACCCATGGGATTGTTAGAAAAATAGGATCATGGAGAAATAAAATAAACAAATGAGGAAATAAAATACAAAAGATACACAATACAATAGAGACACATATATATGTGGTTCACCTAGTGTGGGCTAAGTCCACTAGAAAAATTTATAGGTCCTTCCTTCTTATTATCCAACAAAATGAAGGGATGCAACTTACATCACACTTGATGTAACTTCCTCTTCTTTCTCTCACGGTCTCCTCTCTCAAAATACAATATTTGCTATCACTCACCACAATAAAATTCTCTCATACATAAAAGAGGGTTGTCTTCTAGGAAAAAAATCCCTAACACAACTTCTACCATCATATATGAAACCTTATAATGAATGGTCCAGATTGACTACGAAATTACAATATTTTACAAGGCAATTTTTCCCAAAAATTTGCTTTAGGGGCTCCATTATTTTTTGCCACTTCCACCCCCTCCCGGACCCCTTTAACGAAAAATATTTGGGGGGAAATCCCCCCCACACCCCCCCTTCAAGAAATGGGATCCAAGCACGGTTGAAACAAACCTCTAAATTAGGAAGATAATTAGGCTCCAACACCAATAATCTCCCACTTGGAGACTCATCACAATAAATCCATTGTTGTTGTACCCGTTGGACTATGATCCACCTTGGACCTGGAAAATTTCTCATCTTCACCTTCATGCTTGAATACCAAATAAAATCAAGTAGGAACTCAGTTTCTCCCTGGTTACTACCTTTGTTAACATGTCTGTAGGATTTTGGCTAGTATGTATCTTTTCCAACTTCAAATGTCCATATTACAAGATGGATCGTATGAAATGGTACCTGATATGTATATTCTTAGTCTTAGAATAAAATTTTGAGTTATTTGCAATATGAATGGCACTCTCGCTTTCACAATACAACATGTTATTCTTCTTATTCTTTCCCAATTCCTCCATAAACCTCTATAACCAAATCATCTCTTTACTAGCCTCTGTAGCAACAACATACTCTGCTTCCATTGTTGAAAGTGAAACAACCTTTTGTAGTTTTTAAATCCAACTTATTGTTGTTCCATCTACAGTAAAGAAAAAACCTTGTGGTGCTCCTCATGCTATCTTTATTACCTGTCATATCTAAATCAACATATCCCTGTAGAATAGTGTTTGAACCTCGAAAACATAATGCATGAGTACTAGTACCTCTCAAATACTTGAGAATCCACTTCACTGTGTCCCAATGTTCTTTACCTCAATTGTTCATATACCTACTCACAACTCCCACTACATGTGCAATATCTAGTCATGTGCACACCATAACATACATCAAGCTACTAATTGTTTATGAATAAGGTACCATGGACATGTATTCTATCTAATCATGTGTCTTGAGACGCACTTCCTTGGTTAATTTTAAATGGTTGGCTAAAGGTGTACTACCTAGTTTTGTATTATTCATTCTAAACCTCTCTAATACCTTCTCTATGTACTCACCATGAGACAATGTCAATTTGCAATTTTTCTTGTCTCTTGTTATTGTCATACCAAAGATTTTATTTGCAGCACCCAAATCCTTCTTTGAAAATGAATTAGCTAATGTTATTTTAGCACATTTATATCTTGCATGTTAGACCCTGTAACAAGCATGCCATCTACATACAATAGTAATATAATATAGCTTCCATTTTCTATCCTTTTAAAATAAACACAGTGATCAGAATGACATCTAATATAACCTTGCTCGGTCATAAACCTGTCAAACATCAAATACCAATTCCTTGGAGCTTGATTTAGGCCATACAAGATCCTCTTCAACCCACATACCAAATTCTTCTTTCCTTTAACCTCACACCCCTGTGGTTGTTGCATATAAATCTCTTCCTCCAAATCCCCATGGAGAAAAGTTGTTTTTACATATAATTGTTCAATATTCAAATATTCTACTACCACAAGACTTACAATAGTCCTTATTGAAGTCATTTTAACAATAGGAGAAAATATTTCATCAACATATATACCTTTCCTCTGTGAAAACCCATTTACAAGAAGTCTATCCTTGTACCGCTTGTTGCCTCCATATTCTTCCTTCAACCTGTAAACCCATTTATTCTACAATGTTCTTTTTCCTACAAGCAACTGAAACAAGTCCCAAGTCTAGTTATTTACCAAGGAATCCGTTTCCTCTTTCAAGCCTTTGCTCCCACTTCTTTTTAGTGTCTACCTACATTTCCTCTTCATAACTTTTTGGTTATCTAGAATCAATCAACAGTAAATAATACAATGAAAGAGAGTATCGTTCAAGAGGTCTATTTAACATGATAGATATTTTAACAACACTTGAAGAAGTTTTATATACATGTTGCTCATGTTGTTTTACATTTTGATTTTCTGGTACATTTGGAGTTTCTTTCCCCGCAATTGATCTTTGTACATTACCTTCTCTTTGAATATGAAATATGTACTCCTAATGATTTTGTAATTTTCATAATTCCACAAGTGATAACCAAAATCATTAACACCATATCCAATAAAGGTACACTTCTTCGATTTTTCTTCAAGCTTTGTTCTATTTTCTTTATCAATATGGACAAATGCTTCACAACCAAAAGTCTTCAGAAATGAATAGTTTACCTTTTTACCGATCTATTCCTCCTTTGGAATGTCGCCATCCAAAGAATTTGAAGGTCCTATATTTATTAATTAAACAGTGGTATCTACAACATCTACCCAAAATTATAAGGAAAACCCTGCAAGAAATTGCATACTCCTTGCACGCTCCATGATTGTCTTTTTCATCCTTTCTGACACACCATTTTATTATGTTGTTCATGGAAATTTCTTCTCTCTATGAATCTAATGTGTTGGCACAGGGGCAGACCTAGGGTTCAACTCTTACAGCACACTAACAAGCCCTAACTACTGGCTCTTTCGGCAATACCTGCGAAGTAGATGCAATCTTACCTGAAGTAGCAATAAGGGGTTGCAGGACACAGATGTCTACAACCAAAGGAAATAAAAAGTGGATCCAGGACAACAACACACATAAATCTAGTTATTATTTACGTATCTTAAGCCTACTTCGCAAGTTATATCTCTAATCTAACATAATGATGAAATAACAGTATATTAGATGACAAATAACACGGCATCAATCACAAAGAACAACAAGATATATGTGGTTCACCCTCTCCCTAGGGTTACGTCCACAGAACTATGTTTCTTGATATATTAAATGGAAACATACAGTTATATATGCACACCTAGATTGCATATTTCTCTCTCTTTCTCTTCTTCTTCTTCCCTCCCTACGCACCCAGTTGCAGGGTTGATCTTCGCACCCAGTTGAAGATCTTACAACACAGTCTCAATATTTTTCTCTACAATAATAATCAACAATGCACAAAAACAACCATGGTATCAACGAACCAACTTAGAACCCAGGCTCCCAGGTCTTCTAGACCTTTATTTATACATTACATGGAAAAATTCTTGGTGTCAAAACCCTAGGTCAACTTGACCCGTGCTTTCATGGCATCGTTAGCCTGCCCTTCCTCCTTTTTTGTGTGGTGCTCCAAAGCACTCGTTGATTTCTTTTCCCGCTTGCTGAGTTTTCCACGATCCCTCTTCTTTGTTGCTTTGTCTTCCCCAATCTTCTCTTCCAACGGATAGTTTTTCCTTTACTTCGCTCCTTCTTTTATGCTTCTTTAACCACTTCGAACCCTCGTCGGTTTATGTTCCTTCCGCGCAGTTCGTACTTCTCTTTTCTTCCTTAATGTTCGCTTCTTTACATAACCAAGGGCCAACACCATGGTATGAACAGTAATCATCAAACTCATTGCTACAATATTCACCTCCATTATCTTATTTGAGACCCTTCAACCTTCTTCCTATCTCATTCTCAACCAAAGCTTTCCATTTCTTAAAAGATCCAAAAACATCATATTTTTTTCGAATGCAATAAACCCAAGTTTTTCTAGTTGCATCATCAATAAAAGTAACATAATAATGAGAACCACCAAGAGATGATACCTGAGTTGGTCCCCATACATATGCATGCACAAGCTCTAACCTTTCACTCTTATTTTACTTTCTGACTCTCTTTTGTTTTCCATAAACACGATGCTCATAGAAATCCAAATCAATTTGTTTAATATCTGGAAACAAATTTATTTTGTGAATTATTTGCATCCCCTTCTCACTCATGTTTCCAAGCCTATGATGACACAGTGTTGTATCCACTCATTTAAAGCTAAAGATATAGAAGATTCAGTATTACCAGATCTTAGGATATACAACCATCACTTTCCAACTGCCATGTTGAAATTATATTGTTTCTTAGATATGGAACATGTCTTACCTCTTTCAACAACCATTGGTTTCCATTCTATTGCTTTATTTGTACATTTCTCATTCCAACAATTTTGCATGGTGCATCATCACCCAAATGAACCTATCCAAAATCACCTTGAAGATAATCTTGAAAATGTTTCTTATGGAGTGTGGCATGAAATGAATCACCTGAATCTACTACCCAAGACTCAGAAATATTATATATAGAAAGAATCAAAGCATCTTGTAGCACATCACCTGTTACAATTGCTTCCTGATTTTTCTCTTGTTGTCCATATATTTGTTTAGTAGCTTTGCAGTATTTCTTTAGATGTCCTTTCTTCCCACAATTCCATCACTCTATCTTTCCTAGTCTGGATTTGGATCTTCCCTTCCTAAATTCCCACAGTTCCCTGAGCCCTTTCATCTATCCTTTTGTCTTCCCTTGTTCTCCATGTTCAATTCATTACCTGATGTCTCGCCCGTGCGTTTCCGTCACATTTCCTCTCGAAGGATAACACCAACAACATCATAACATTTTAGAGTGTTTGAACTAGAGATAGAGTTACTTATAGCCATGACCAATACATTCCAACTTTTGAGTAATGAGAATAGGATTAGAAGAGCCCTAACCTCATCATCAAAGTCCACTTTTACATAACTTAGTTCATTAGTAACTATATTAATTTCCTTCAACCTATAAACCCATTTATTCTGCAATACTCTTTTTCCTGCAAGCAACTGAAACAAGTCCCAAGTCTAGTTATTTACCAAGGAATCCATTTCCTCTGTCCTGCCTTTGCTCTCACTTCTTTTTAGTGTCTACCTACATTGCCTCTTCATAACTTTCTGGTTATCCAGAATCAGTCAACATTAAATAATAAAATGAAAGAGAGTATCGTTCAAGGGGTTTATTTAACTATTCTAAAGAGAGTATCGTGAAGTAGCAATAGGGGGTTGTAGGACACAGGTGTCTACAACTAGAGGAAATGAAAAGTGGATCCAGGACAACACACAGAAATCTAGTTATTCTTTACTTCTCTTAATCTTACTTCACAAGTTATATCTCTTCTCTAACACAATGATGCAATAATAGTATATCAGATGGAAAATAACCCAACATCAATCACAAAGAACAACAAGATATACGTGGTTCACCCTCTTCCTAGGGCTACATCCACAGAACTATGTTTCTTGATATATTAAATGGAAACATACAGTTCTATCAGCGCACTTAGATTGCATATTTCTCTCTCTTTCTCTTCTTCTTCTTCCCTCCCTGCACACCCAAATGAAGATCTTACAACAAAGTTTCAATATTGTTCTCTACAACAATAATCAACAATTCACAACAACAACCATGGTAATGAACCAACTTAGAACCCATGCTCCCAGGTCTTATAGACCTTTATTTATACATTACATGGCCAAATTATATGTGTCAAAACCCTAGGTCAACTTGACCCATGCTTTCAGGGCTTCGCCAACTTGTCCTTGCTCCTTTTCCACGTGATGCTCCAAAGCACTCGTTGATATATTTTCCCACTTGTTGATTTGTCCACGATCCCTCTTCTTTGTTGCTTTGTCTTCCTCGATCTTCTCTTCCAACAGATATCTTTTCCTTTACTTCGCTCCTTCTTTTCTGCTTCTTTAACCACTTTGACCCCTCCTCGGTTTATGTTCCTTCCACATAGTTTGTACTTCACTTTTCTTCCTTAATCTTCACTTCCTTACATAAACAAGGGCCAACAGGCCCCCAACACTTGCATGTGACTCATCCCTAGTCACTGCAAGATTGAACCTTCTGTATCACTTCGACTGCAAACTACGCGGAGCAACTTGTGCTTTCTGCTCTGTCCCTTCCCATGTTTGTGTAGAATTCATTTTCTATGTCTGGTACCCAAATTCAAATACACCTGGTACCTAGACCCTTATTCCTTATGCTTTTACTGAGAGCTGTGAGGTAGTTGGTTGTCGTAATACAATTTCAACCGGCTCCCATTTACCAAAACTTCTATCCATTCTCCATTAAGGGTCTTCAATTGCGCAGCTCCTCCTTATGTAACATAGGCAAACTCAAATGGCCCTATCCAATGTGTATTAAACTTCCATGGATGCTTCATGAACTTGCTATCAATTAACAATACCAAATCTCCTTGCTTGAATGCCTTCCTCTTGATGTGTCTTTCATGATAAGCCTTTTCCATTTCTTTATGTTCCTGCTAATGAAATCCTACAATGAACCTGTCTTCCTCTAGTTCTAGTAACTGTGCAAGCCTATCTTGAACAACACCTATGTCATCCATACCTGTAAATGTTGCAATTCTTAAACTAGGAACCAAGTATTCCATAAGTACCACTGCTTCCAAGCCATATACCAACTTAAATGGGATCTCCATTGTCAGCTTCTTGCAAGTAGTTTGATAAGCCCACAATATTGTTGGTACTCTCAAATCCCAATCATCTATATTCACACTGCAAATCTTCGTTAGTGTTGTTTCCAAGATCTTATTGAAGTCTTAAATTGTACCAATATCTTGTGGGTGGTATGGAGTGCTCTTCTGATGATGAACTTCAAATTCCTGATTCAAGGCTTCAATAGTTTTGTTCATGAAGTGTGTTCCTTGATCACTCATGAGGATCTTCGGGCATCCAAACCTGATTATAATATCCTCAAAGATGAACTACACAACTGTAGCTGCACTACAGTCCTTAATTGCTCTTGCTTCTACCCATCTGGTCAAATAATTTGTCATAGTGATAATGTATCTAGCTCTTGTGTGCTTTCCTTGTGAGCTAATAGGTCCCACAAAGTCAATGGCCCACTTCTCGAATACTTGTAATGTTAATTTCGGTGCCAAAGGAATCTCATCCCTTCTAGATGTCTTTCCTACTCTTTGACATACATCGCAGGCTCTGTAGTATTCCTTAGCATCTTTATGTAAAGTAGGCCACCAGAGGCTAGCTCTGAGAACCTTCTGCATTGTTGCTTTCCCTGCATAATGTCCTCATGTGATTCCTTCATGTGCTTTTGCAAGAATCATTGGTCTTTTTTCCTCCATAACACATCTCCTCAAGATCTCATATGGTCCCATATTATACAATTGTCCAGCTATAAGTTGAAATTTGGATGTGCGAACTACCAGCGATTTCTTCTAAATGATTGTGTACTCGCGAGGTGCCATTCATGTGGATAGGAACTGAAATATCTCGATGAAGTGATCATCTACTTTTTTGATGGCTAACAACTCTGCATCTGGTAGTGTATCCTCCAGAATAGTAGGTTCATCTCTATGTTCCAACCTAGATAAGTGGTCAGGTCCTTTATTCATTCTTCTTGGATTAACCACAATCTCAAAGTCATGTTCTTGGAATAGTAGTAGTCATCTACATATTCTTCCCCCCAACATTGGCTTGTTGACTAAGTACTTTAATGCAGAGTGGTCATTGAACATCTTAAAATGTCCTCCCAGCAAATAGTGTCTAAATTTCTGTAGCGCGTATACCATAGCCAAGCCTTCTCTTTCAGTTCTAGTATAGTTCCTTTCAGCTGTAGAAAGATTCCTAGTTGCAAAGGTTGTATTTTGCACTCGGTTGTGCTAAAACTTATCCTAATGCAATGGATGAAGCAAAAACATGAACATTGAACTCCTTACTCCAGTCTGGAAAAACCAAGATTGGCGCAGTGACCATTTTCTGCTTTAGTGTGTCGAAGCTCTGTTGGCATTCTTCTGTCCATTGGAACTTACTATATTTCTTTAATATCTTCTCCATGGGTGTTGTTATCTGTGCATACCCATTAATAAACTTCCTATAGTATCTTGTGTGCCCCAATGTAGTGCACAACTATTTAACTGAAGTGGGAGGAGGTAGATCAACAATGATGGCAATCTTGGAAGGATCCACCAACAATCCCTGCTTACACACAATGTGTCCTAGCCACACTCCAAAGGGTGAAAAGAAAATACATTTTTTTAAATTCAGGCCAATCTGACATTGCATGCACTTATCTAACATCAATCTCAAACATTCAATGTGGTCTTTAAGTAGTATAAAGACAATCCAATCATCAAAATAATCTTCCAAGAACTTGTCTAAGAAGTCCTTAAATGCTTCGACCACCACCCTGGAAAAGATGGCTGGTGCATTCTTCAAGACAAAGGGCATCACAATTTATTTAAAAGAAACACATTCTATTGCAAATGTGGTCTTATGTCGATCTTCCTTAGAAATATTGATCTGGTGATAACCTGAAAATCCATCTGTGAATGAGTAGACCTCTTTTCCTCCTACATTATCTAGAACTCCATTGGTAAAGGGTGTAGGGAATGGATCATGTAGGCATGCATCCTCCAGTTTCCTTAAATCTACACAAATTCTATCTCTTATCTTCTTATCTTCTTATCTTGGACCACCATAGGGCTAATCCATTCATATTCTTCAACAGGTTCTATGATTTCTGCTTCCAGCATTCTATACAATTCAATCCCAACTTTTTTCTGATATTTAGGATTCAATCTGTATGGTCTCTTCTTGATAGGTCTTGCACCTGGTCTCAAGGGGATCGTCATTTCTCCCATGGGCCCTTTAATTCCCTTCATGTATGTTAACTTGGTTGGAAACAAGTCTTGATATTCATGCAATAGCTCTGTGATCTTGCTAATAGTAGCATCATCCCAATAGTTTCCCACATTTGCTAATTTAGGTTTTTGCTCCGTTCCAATATTAACTTTCTTAATTTTAATGGGTTGTCCAATAAAAGGTATTTCAATCCCTGGTCCTTTTATGTCTATGTGACCTTTAGTTTTTGTAATGTTTACATCTCTAGGGTCATCATCCTCATCAACATTGATATTATAACATCCCTGTAACTGCTGAAGAGGCGTAGTCTATTCATCTCCTTCTTGAGTAAAAGGGAGGTTAGGTGCCTCCTCAAAGACCTTTTGTCTTAAAATTTGTAAAGCCTGAACTACTGTAGGGTACTAACTCTCAAATAAAAATGCAGCTATAAAGTTCTGAGTCATTCCATACTAGTCTGTAGTGATGAGGCAGAGTTATGCTTGAAGATACCAGTTGATAGGTGTAGTATCCAAGGTGTTAATGAACTTATGCACCCATTTTTCCTTAGGGATGTTGCTCCAGGCTTCCTCACAACTTCGCATGTGGTACTTAGGAAAACTCTGGCCTATTTAATGAACTTTGCATCCTTCTTCTTGGTCTGAAAAGCGCACTGTTAATAAGGTGTGACAGTGTCTCCACTCTGCGATGTTCCTCTTATGTGATCCCCACCATCTAGCTGGTGTGGCTTTCAATGCCTCATCTAGTGCCAACATCCTCTGTTGTACTGTTACCATTTTCTCAAATTCAGCTAGAAATGTCTCTAAATGATTTAAACCATCAAATGCTGGAAGATTACGTACTTCTATGTTGATCCAGCGAACTGCTCTAGTCAGTCTAGCACATCTCCTTATGGAGACTTCGTACATTCTGTTCTACCAATTTTTCAATGCTTCCTCTGAATCTGATGAACATGCACTTTCACTTCGCCAACTGATATTTTCGTCTGCTGTAGGATTAATGTAATCATGTTGTCTTGATGTCAGCTTGTAAATGTTCTTTAAATCATAGGCACAATCTTCTTCCCCAATAGGTTCTGTGTATCTGCGACCTTCATCCAGGTCCAGAGGTATGATTATTTTAAGGCCATTACCCTCAAATGTCATTCTTCTCTTCATTAGGTCAACAACAATCGAATTGTTGAAATCCCAATCAATTCCTAACAGTGTAGGATAGGGACAGCTATCATCAACAATTTCAATCACTTTGAAATTTGCAAATGTCTTTATCCCATCAATGTCTATAGGAATGTTCTCTAGTCTTCCAAAGGGGCTCACCAGCTATTGATTATCCATTCTGAGCCTGATAGAAGAGTAAATCAGTCTAGGTTTTCTCATCAGTGCCCAAGTCTGGTTCGTCATAACATTGACTTCCGATCCTAAGTCGAGGACCACATAGTTCAAATCATAGTCTCCAATTTGAGCACTAAGGTGTAATTCCTTTTTTGTCCTTCTCTTTCTAGATACTTGATGTACTACTTTATTCAGCAGAGGATATACCCTTCCTATCTCATACTATCTTATCAAGNTGGAGACTATGATTTGAACTATGTGGTCCTCGACTTAGGATCGTCATAACATTGACTTCCGATCCTAAGTCGAGGACCACATAGTTCAAATCATAGTCTCCAATTTGAGCACTAAGGTGTAATTCCTTTTTTGTCCTTCTCTTTCTAGATACTTGATGTACTACTTTATTCAGCAGAGGATATACCCTTCCTATCTCATACTATCTTATCAAGTATTGTAGCTCTTGTACAACTCTTTCATCCTTAATAAAATTAATGCAAGTACATAAGAATTCCATAAGCTTGCTTACGTCTCTTCCTTTCCTAGAAGACTGATCAAATTCCAGAGGCATTCCACATTTCCTTACTTCTGGTTGTGCCTTAGATGAAGAAGCTTGTCCTTCTACAAATTCTCTCCTTTCTTCCTCAAAAGTATGCCTCTCTCTCCTTGGGTCAAACAATTGTGCCTTCTTTGCAACTCTTCTGATCCTTGATCCTTCTGCAATATTTCCTAGAGTCACTTTGTATTCTCATGTAACAACGCCTCCTCTAGTAATAACAATGACTATGGGGTCTTTGTTATCAGACTAATTGGTAGATGCGGACACTAACAGATCTCCCTAGATCCACCTGGGTCTAGAACAAAACATGACAGGACGTGACTCTTTCCCTAAGTTACGGCCATTGAATTAGCTAGTATGGAGGAACAAGTGACATACCTTTGTATTGCTTTCTTAAGTCCTTGTTGCTCCCACTTCGCTTTGGTGCTCTCGTGAGGTTAAGACCAAGACAAAACAAATCAACCAAAGTGAAGATAGAAAAATGTATTCAATCGTCAACTTATGCATATGATCAAGGAATTACACAATAAAGTAAGAATGACTTTATGGGAAAAGGACATGTCGTCGTATCATATTAATTGAAAGTAGAAGATGCAAACTGATCGCCTTGATGTCGCAAGCTTCCTTTCGGTGACTCTTGGTTCCAACACACACACTTTCTCTATACTTGCATGAAGAAGATCCAATTCCTCTTGATAGACCAACTAGAGTCTTCAAGCTTCTGTCCAAGCCGAGTTCTTCACACAATTCCTTCACCAATCCTTTAATTAATATTGCTTAACCTTTTCCATGAGAATCCTTTCAATATATAGGAGAGGGTGAGATGGTTACATGGATGAGAATGATCCCACCAAATCAGGGAAGCCAGTAAAATGACAACCATACGAATGCCAACTCATTCTCTAGAAGATTCCTTTCTAGAACCCTCGAGACTTCTTCTCTTTCCCAAGCTTAAAAACAAGTTCGCACCCTGTGTATAGAGCAACCTATGATAAGTTCACACCCTATATAAAGGTGGCCTGTGAGAATGGGTCATTCTCGCACCCTAGGCCATATGTAGCCTGCGAACTCACTTTGAAAATATGTTTTTTGGAAGGAGATAAATGCCACTTTTCTCAGGAGAAAGTTCTTATTGGGAGCCTGAGTACACTATTGTCAATACATCACCAAGATGAAAAAAATCATGTGTAACAGAATGCCCCCCAAATTATGAGGCCGGAATCAGTGACAACCGAAATACTTTGTAAACTGCGTGTGTGTATCGAAAACTAGGAGTGCACCTAATCGAAAACCTGCAAACAACCAAGCATCTGCAGAATATCATACTAGTTCTTAGGTAGGCATTCCCATACTCAGAGAACAGATAGATGACATCATAAATATAGTTCATGGCCACCAATCATACACCATGGATCCATGCCGTCAAAATATCGCATAGCCACCAAGAATACACTATGGATCCATGCAAGAAGATTCAAATTAAGACGACATAGCCACAAGACATACAAAGTGAATCTATGTGTCAGAAAATTATACATATTCCATCACAACCTGGATCAAAGAGATGAGACCCAGGGTCTTCAATCCCATCACCTGAAAGTACAAATCTAACCATGTGATTACATGTGATGAAGTCGAACATGGTAGAAACCACTTGATTACCGATCATTGATGAAACCGTTAACAAGTGCGAGAGAAATCACCATTAATGTCAATGACTCCCAAGGTACACTAGTACAATCCATCGAGTGTCAATAAATGAGTTGAGGTCAAACATTCGACGGAATATCCCGATCAGGGGTCAATGATGAAAACCCACTATCGAAAGCGAGGAAACTTGCCATTGAGGCATGTAAGTTCCAAGGTACCAAATAATTTCTAAGTCTTGTTTCTGGATAATGAGCTGGAGTCGACGGAACAAAACTCGTCATAGGAGGGCCTTGATGTATCCCCCATAAATGAAACAAAATGAGTAACAGACTTTGAAGGTGAAACAGAGAATGATATAGGTTGAAATGGACACAGGGAAGGCTGACACAGAGAGAATGGACAACTGCAGATGGCCGACTCAATAGAGGTTTCAGATGAACTTCTCTTGAACATATGAATGACACGACCAATGATCTAGCAGCACTGACTCAGAGACGACTCAGGATATGAACTTCTAGCAAGGCGAATGAGAAACAAATGGATTTCCCAAACTGGATTCATATAATGAATGGGGGGGTGTCATGTTCAAGAGCGACACTTACTGCCAATAATATGAATACTAAAACATATCCCTTTCACAAATTTTCCCCCACCATTTCTAGCGAGTACCTGTTTATTTTTACGCAAGGTTGAGGAGGATAACATATGCTTGTTGATGTAAGTTCATCCTTCGGATGATTCCCTCGGAGTATGTTTAACGAACCCTAGGAAGGAGTGGTTCGGTCCCATTACGGGTCTTTCGACGTTTGTTTTTCAAGTCCAAAGATAGAAAACTCGAAGGTTTTTCATGATTATAGAGTCTGAAAAACACTCAAAAGAGAACTCTCTCAGTTTATTTTTCGTAAAATAGTCTGATGAGACTGAAAAAGAGATAAATTATCACCCAACAGACACTTTCTTCAAAAACTTTAACGAGCGTAAAAATAGCAAGATCGCTCGGCAATCTTTTCATATTTAGAGAGTCTGAAAAGAGCTTAAAGAGGACTCTAGGGGGTTCCTTTTTCGTATAACCTTGTTGAGCCTGAAAAAGTGATAAAAGTGTGCTCGATTACATTCTCATGTATTTTCAAGCGTGAGAACGAACAAAGACCAAACTCGAAGTTTTGTGCAAAAAACCATAAAAAACAACTTAAACATGCGATGAAAAAGAGAAAATATTTGTATCCCTATGTATGGACGTCGAAGTCGTTATGTCTACAAAAAGTCGCACTCATAGGGGTATTAGGCATTAGGTTTGATAAATAAAACAATTATAAAAACCAACAAAAATGGTAAAAAGTAAATATAAGTGGGTAAAAGTTATTTTACCATAGTCATTGTAACTTTGCCAATATTTTAGCCCAAAAACCCTCTTTTGCCCTTGAATTTTGACACTCGATTGCGGAAGGTATGAACAACCATTTGGAAAACCATCTCTGGCAGTGAGGTAAGCTCCTTGTCTTCTATCTTGTCATGGTTCAATTTTTTATTTTCATTGGTAAATTTCAAGTTTTTGAGCTTGTTTTAGGGCTCAAATTTGCACTCAAGCATTCTCGCAGGCTAGCCACACGGGACCTGCGAGAATGCATGATTCTCGCAGGTGGCACTGTTCCAAATGGGCACCTGCAAAAACTGAAAAATGAAAAATTTCTTTAATGTTTGTTCAATGAAAAATGTACCAAGTCTTGAAGAGAGTTGTTGACCTTCTTCTTATGGTTCTTGTGCAGGCATTTGGCTGTCACCATGGTTCTAGAATGGCGTGAACGAGAACATGAAGAAGATGATGCTATTGTCGGGAATAACCCGGGCACCATTGCCGCTTTGCGAGACTGTGGTCTTCTGAAATTATTTTAGATCCAGGTATGAGGGCCCAAGTCAGGCTGTTGGAGTAACTTGTCCATATGTGGGACGTTGACAACAAGTATTCCACATAGGGGTCCACACATTGTCCTTGGATATCGAGAATGTTTACTTCCTGACAGGGCTGTCACGACGTGGGTACCACACTATCTTGACTGGAAGCTGAGGTGGTCGGTTGCCTATGAGTGAATATTGTCGTCACTACTGTGTTCCAGAGGCAGAAAGGAGCAAAGGAAAAGTGGCCATTTGGGGGGTCCAGGATTTGACCCTTCGCACTATTTTGTTCACCATTACTCGTATGGCTAGGAGCGCTACTCCACACATGGCTCTCCAAATCTACTTTCAGTACGCCATAGAGTGTACTGAGCCTCGGGTTTTTAACTGGTCAGATGCAGTCCTTCGTAGAGTGAAGAGGTAGTTGACTAAATGAAGGAGAGGTGACCTGAAACAATTCAGGTATGGGTCATTGTTGGTGTCCTTCTTTCTTGAGAGGGTTCCCTTGCTGAGGTTGCAAGTTGAGTGGGGTTTACTGGCTCCAGAGGATCTGAGGATGCTGAGGTGGTGTAACCTCATGGCCCAACATGTAGCTGGACCAATCATCAAATAT
>JASDQU010754126.1:0-24169 GCA_032191745.1 Picea mariana | reverse complement strand
GAATGGAATGAACACTCTTGTGATCTCTACTCCTTTCATACAACACAACTTAAAAAAATCCTAAAAAAATTCTACTAGACTGAGCTACGGGCTAGGGAGTACAAAGTTTCACTCATGGTCATTGAAAATAATCAGTGTTATTATTTACGGATATACTTGCAAGTTGTTGATTGTATTCAAAAAAAAAAAATAGATGTGTGACAGTAAAATCATTCTCTTTTCACCAGTCTTCAAAGTTGTTTAACAAGTTTGTCATTAAAGGGAGATGCATGCAAATCTCAAAATTATGTTGCTCACAGCATGTCTGCAGTTATTCTAAGAAATAAAAACAATTCAAAGTAATCCCATTTCTCCTTGATGCAATGAAATTTGGGTGCTTTTACCATCTTTTACTCATGTACAAATTATCTTAGTGTCAAGCCCAACTTCACCACCAAAATGGAACCACATCTATCACTTTTAGCTCCAAAAATGGATTCAACAAACGAGTGTTCCTTTATTATTCTACCACATATATATGGAATTATTGAATAGTCTCCTCACTTCCAAACAATCCTTTTTTTGTTGAAAAGACCTTCTATTAGTGCTTTAATTGTCTTTATCTCGTTCCATTTGAGCCTTTAGGTCCCTTCTTGCTCCACTTTGATGGTTACAATACTATCAATCAAAGCATATGTGAAATCATTAGTGATACAACTCATGCCTTGAAAAAATGCATATCAATATTTTCCTAGGACACAAAGCACTCAATAAATATAATTACCATAACATTGACTTCAATCAATAAAACAATATGTGCACATATACACACTACTAAAGGATCATAGCATCACAATCAATTGTGCTAGAATATTCTTGCCAAATTTCTCACACTCCTTTTTCAAATAGCGAACGTTGTCATACCCATGAAGAAATCCACTTTATATTGTAGAAAATGCATATGTAAACACACCTCTTCTTGTCCAAGCTTCCAAAATAAAAATTGTCAAGCGCAAAACAAGAATAAGAAGATGAGTACCAAAAAAGGTTATTACTTACTTATAAAGAAATCTAAAATAGGTTGTACCATTGACATTATCTATTCTTTGGTGTTCTTCTAATAGTAAGGATGATGACATACATGAAGCGTTATCCTACATAGAGGATTTCATTTGGAAATGTGATGTACCTTAGGTAGTAAAAATTGAAGATGTTGAAGCAGATGATGTAGTAGCTACTCTAGAACATATTACAAGAATAATAACCCTTTTAGATTTTCAAAATAGTTTGATGATGAAAAAATTTATTTTCATTTATAACTTGGGAATGTAACATCCCCACTCTAATCCCCAGTTTAATTAATGCATAATGTATATATGAATATGGTTGTTGCCAAGCGATGTAATATGTGAAACGTATTTTTTGAATTTTAATCAATATAATGTGATACCAAATGCTGGGAATATGGACAGAGATGGGGGTTGAGTTTTTCCACAAGAGAAGAGAGTGTCTAAGAGGGGTCCAAGGGGGAAATGGTTATGAGTATTAATCCAAACCCATTTTTCTAAATTTTATTATCATTTGGTGAAAACTCTTATTTATGTTTGAGTGTGTGAGATCCCAATCATTAAACTCATGTAAGAGGGTGGGTGTGAGAGTCACATCCCATAGTTATTGGAAAGCACAGGAAATAAGCAATCAACATTAGGCAAAGTGAGCAATCAATTGTCTTGGAAAAATAGAAGAAATTCGTATGGGAGTTACAGGCACTTTTTACACATTGAATTTGGCATGAATATAAAGGAAAGAGCAAGAAAAAAGAGCACTAGAGAAAGAACAAGAAGGTTGGGCGAATTTAGGAGCATGTTGGAGCATTTTGGAGAGTATTTGGAGCTGGAAATTAAAGAACCAAGTTTCCAAGCCTGAAGAGTGAACTCATGAGTGAGTTATTGGTCTATGGTAGTTTTCTTGGCAATGAGTCATTTGAGTTCATAGCAAAGATATTCCTAGCTACTTGATCCAGAGAGACCCTGATGAATGAATGGGATGCCTCATGAACTAAGAGTAGTTAAGGGGTACATTCCTTGGGTTGGGTAGGTCAAGAGGAAGAGAGCTGGAGAAAATTCGAGATAGTTGTAGGAGAATATCAGTGGGTTGTGAGGTATTTAGCTGTGAGTGGACTGTAAGAGGCACCCTTCTCTTGTGCGTTCCTAGACCCATCTCGGGGGTGACTTGTTGTTGAGACATAGAATAGCAGGTATGTGATTGGGTGGAACATCCTTTCCAAGAAGCTAGTTGCACAAGTATTTTAAAAGATAATTGCTTATCTATTTCTCAGTTATTTATGAGTTTAATTGTTGTTCTTAACTCTGTGTATGTAAATTCTTATTTTCTACTATGAATGAGTTTCTTAGTTGCATTCATTTTCATTTAGAGTGGTGTAGATGCATCTAATTATGGACAGAAAAATGTGTTTTAAATGTATCTAGTAAGCTACAACAAACGAATTAGTAGAATTTTCATTTTATCTTTGTTATTCCGCAAGTAGAGTTCCTTGGTTGAGTTGGGGCATGTTACATTATGGTATCATATAAAACGATTGCAACATTGGCCTGCAAGGATCTTGCTATAGGACAACAAGAAGTTGTTCAAATAAGATTTGTTTTCTTTTGGGGGAAAATTATTTTTCTTCAAGACAATGTTGGAGGAGAATTTTTGTGGTTTAATACCATGGAAACCATGTTCTAGAAATTATTCATGGCCCTGGCTTTCTAGCAAGCCATCATTTGGTTGAATTAGAGCATGGAGTCAACAATTATGCCCCCTAGAGCGAAAGTGCATAGGAGTCGTTGATTTATCCCATGCGTGTCTTCATAGTCGTAGATTTGCATCAAGCATTATTTACTTATCCCACATGCATGGGGAATAGTTTGAGTGAACGATTTATAAACAAAAGGCATCCCTTGGTTACCTGTGCGTGAAGCACATAGAGCCGTAGAACCCTTTGGAGCCCGTACACAACATATACTTTTGGTATTGGAGGGCCAGTGGCCCGGTGAACCAGTGATCGGGTCAGAGTTGTTCGGAGGGAAGTTGAGTGTGTTGGTCAGTGGACTGGCATCGGAGCTATTTGGATGGTATTTTTGCATGGTGGTCAATGTCCCAGTGCCCTGATGGCCTAGTGGACTAATGTCTTAGTTTTTTGGATGGGATTTGTGCATGGTAGTCGGTGTCTCGGTGCTCCAGTAGACCGGTGTTGGAGTGGTTTGGATGAACATTGCACATGGAGGTCGGTCCCCAATGAGTTGATGGATCAGTGCCTCGGTATGCCAATGGTCTAGTGGACCGGATCGAGATCGAAGGTATGTTCAACGAGGAGGAAGGAAGGTGATTTTCGTGGAGGCTGGTAGTCCAGTATGCCCGGTGGGCAAGTGGCCTGGATCAAACTGAAGTTATTTGAGGTTGCATAGGGAAGTAGTCAGGTGGGTGCTCGGTGGGTTGGTAGTCTGGTATGCCCAATGGGTCGGTGGCCCTGGTCGGTCCAAATTTATTTGAGGTTGGGAGGGGAAGTAGTTCGGTGCCCAGTGGGTCAGTGGATCAGTGGACCGGATTGAACCAGAGCTAGTTTGGTTGAAGGTGTGCAGGAGGTGGCCTGGTGGATCATATCGACGTTCAAATGAAGTTCAGAAAGGAGAAGGGAAGTATTTTCCCTGATGACTAAGAACAAAATCAATGCTATAACAACAAATAAACAGTGAATTATTAGAAAATTTTATTGTTTTTGAAGGTCACAAACTTGCAGGGCATTTTTGAGGGCCCAAATAATGTTTTTACAAAATCAAATTTTCACGAAACTGTGTGTACCTCCAGTACACACAAGTTCTTCTTCTCAAATTAAAGAGCACGGGGAGATCTTTCCAATAAGCTATTCTGAGTGCAAAATGAAGCTTATCAGAAGAAGTTACAGTCCAAAACTTCTAAATACCATAAGTTTCTACTCGGAACTCAGAATTAGGAAAATGAATTGTTGACAGAAAGGTCTTGAAGAGGAGAATCCATCTATTAACCTAGAAAATTAAATTGAGTAGAAAATTTTGCAGTCAATTCAAAAGAAGATGAATAGTGGCATTAAAGGGAAAAACAATTATGCATTCTTTTCCAAAATTGTGTATGTATTTATTTTTGTCTAACAAAAAATTGTTTGCATGCACATTTTCTGTAGAATTTAGGGATTCGGAAAGGAAGTTTGGTTCTTGTATGAGAACTACAACCATGCAATATGCCCAGGAGTCCTACAATCATGAATATGAATTCAGAGGTTTGCATGTCAGCATGGGAAATTTTGAGATCGAGTTTAATGGAAGAAGAGACAGAAAGGATCTTGTAACTATGAGGAGCTTGCAGAGAGAAGTGTACAGTTATAGGGTTGATAATGAGAAGATTATGAAGGATCGGGAAGAAATATTTTATAGCTTGAACATGTTGCCGAAAAAATCCAAGAAAGACTCTGGCACCAAGTAAGAAGATAGTGCTAGACAAGTGACAACATCCAAATTCCATAGCAGAAGGGATGAGCATGGGAATGACAAGAAATCAAGGAGTAGAAGCAAGCACCATCATTCCCTAGAGAAATCCACTAGGATATATCATGCCAATTCAGGTCCAAGGAGTATCCCAAGTGTGTCTCCTATCAGGAGACAGAGGAGAAGGCCCGAGGGAGACATCTTGCAAGGTGAACTCAGAAATATCAAGCCACCAACTTTCAATGGTGAGCATAGGAAGGGAGAAGAGGATGAGGCTTGGCTATTGGAAATGAAGAAATATTTCCAGCTACATGATTACCCCTTGTTGTAGTCTCAGGAATTAGGGAATACATTCAAGAGAGACACATTAAGCACATCAAGACACACACATAATCCCAAGAAAGAAGGAGATAAATGTGGGGAAGGATATCCATCCGCTTTCATATTCCTTCTTTAAGAGTATTTATACATTGTATGGATGGTTGGATCAGTTGCACCCACTCCAACTAATCATTCGTTAATTTCTCTTATATATTTATCTTTTACTACACATATCTTCATGTATTTACTTAATATCTAATGTATAATGTATGATGACTATTAAAAGGTCCTAAAATACCTCCCAACATCTCCCCCACACTCAAATCCTTGCTCATCCTGAGAAAGTGTGCAACAATATCCTGGATCTCTACTCTTGAAAAAGTATCCTTACTATGCATCCACCATGCATACTGGTCTACATAGATAAATCAACCACAACAGTTTCCAACTGTATAGGGAGATACACATATACAAGGTTTACTGTGACTAGATTCCAATGGTTCTGAGTGATGGTATATCCCATATCCCGACTCGTCGATCTCCATGCTTCTAACATTATTTTCTAGTTGAAGGGCGCACATTTATTCCTACAACCGATTTCAAAGTATACTCCTCACAGGAACCGTCAGGGCGCTCTCTATACTTGCTTCAACAATCAACCACTCTTGGGGGTTATTTTTATGGAATTGACGAGGGTCTATGGCATCAATCAATTCTACCATTCTGTTGCTTTCATTGTCATGACCTAGGGAATTGTTCTGTAACTCTTTACAGAGGGTCTTAATCAATTAATATTATCTTGCGTCATCATCTTGGCTTGTCATCCCTCATGTGTGTATCTGTCTAGAGATGCCTCTTTCTTGAATGTTATTAAACATTTCCATAATGCTCATCATCAATACTCAACCTTTTACTATTCTTCTCTGCTCATTAAACTTGGATGTGCTTTTTTATGTTTTTCTGGTCTCTAGGAATATATGGAGTCTGCATTTGATATTATATGAAGGAGTACTTGACTACGACTTTACATGAACATTACAAAATCAACTAAGTGTTGTCGACCAAATATCAACTTGCGTTGGTGAAGAGTCGATCTTGTTAGCTAAATAATGACTTAGATTACATTGGTGGAGGGGATCCCCTACCTTTGAAATATGCACGTTTAACCCCCTCCTTTCTTCTTTGACTTAGGTTTTTCAATACTTCTTGAAATTGACGCAATCAACAATATGATGTTTTTTCTTTTTTACTAACAGACTCAACTCGACTAGATTACTATAGCTTATATAAGTTTTGCAACCATATCTATATCTTATGCACTCTCTATTAATAATTGAATATCAAATAATAATAAAAAGTGCATACATTCCCAAAATATATGAATGCACATAACCAATCGACCAAGATTGCGAGGATCTTCGTTTTTTAGCTCCATCGAGTCAAACTACCAGTCAACCAAGAATTGGGTGATCTCCATTCTGTCTTCTTCGTCGAGTTAAAGTTTCACTTGTTTCCATCCTATGTCGACTAGAATATGTAGTCAGATATTCAAGATCTGTCAACTTGCAGATGGTTGATTTTGTATTGAAGTCAAATGAATTCTCATTGTTATGCATGTCCAGTCAAACTTCCATCTCTAGTCAATTGCCCCAAAAAAATTATGTTGACTTCCCCCGACAACTCAGTCGACTAAGACTTTCTATGGATCAATTTTTCTGCAGCTAATTATCCTCTTGTCGGTGTATGCTCCAGGTCAACTCCTTTGTAGTTGAATGAGATTTTCTTCACAAGTCGGTGGCAAACATAGCTAATTATAGATCAATTGTTTCCCATGAATTTGAGTGACTTTTAGATTAAACATGGCCAGCAAAATCCTTCAAGAACCCATAGCAAAACCCTTAGTATTCTAGTTTCTTCAACTACAAATATTTTTCCACCAAATTTTGTTCCTTCGAAATGATGATAGAAGTGTAAAATATGTGTTTTGTCGGATTGAAATGCTTCAATGCTTGACATCTAACTTATATTGATAGGAATTTGGCATTCATAGTGCATTGGTCGGTATGCATAGTAAAATACTATGTAGTGGTGTTAGGTCGAGACGTCTTGTTTGGATGAACATATTGATTCTCCAACGCACCCAAAGGGTCAACGCTTTTTGGTTACAACTCAATCGACATGTACTCTTCAAACAAACAAAAACGCTTAAGATTAACTCCATCCATTTGATTTTTCATAATGGCTTCATTTATTTTCATAATGGCTCGACTCGGACTATCATGCAGAATAGCGTGCCCAATGATCAGTCGGTTTTACGGTAGTTGGTCGGTTCTAGATTCGACTACCATGTCATTTAATGGTACTAATATTATTTTTGTTTTTCGGAGAATCAAAACCCAATGACCAATATTTTACTCGATATGCACAAGATTTTCGACCTCTCCAACTTGGACAACAACTTCAACTCGAACCTCAAAACTTCCATTACAGAAACAAATGTCAATTTAACTACCATATGAGCTCCAATGAACCATTGTAGCATATAAAATTGTGTTGGATAGATCATGATCTCTAATTCGACTGGGTTGTCGATGGCCTCGACGTTGACCATAAATTTAATAGATCACTCGACCTCAACTTCATCCAAGATTCGACGCAACATGCACCAACACTTAGGTTGCGTTGATAAAATTTGTAAGTGTCTCGACTGTTGAAACATGGGTGGTCGATTCAATTATTTCAATCGATGTCGAATATTGATTGGTTAGTTATAGTGGAAGAAGTCATTTCTTACAAATCGGTCAATCTCCATGCGCAAATTAGGCAGTTTCTTTGGTGTTATCGACTTTGTTTCCAATATTTTTTCTAGCTTGGTTGATCTTCAAGAACTCAATGGGTCAATTGTCTATTGTTTCTTATCTTCTCTGGACCACTGTGCACAACAACAACATCATTGCTAGTGTTTCCATAACCGTTTGAAGGCATGATGCTGAATCGAATGTCCATTAGCGAAGGTTAGTCGAGCATTATGAACTTGGTTTTTCTTAGAGGCGTTTGCAATTGGTTGTTGCTCAGAGGCATTTTACCATGAAAACATGAAGAAAAGTGAAATAAAATCTCTGGAGTGGTTGCAATATTTATGTCAGTCCAGATATTTGATGGACAAAAATCTCTCCATGTAAAATAGAAAGGAATCATCTCCATCGACAGACTAGTTCCATAATCAATGTCAACTTCATTACGTGGTTGACTAGTTGCATGCAGGTCAGGCGATATGACTGAACTCTTGGCTCTCTCATATGTTGGCAATAATCCATGGTGGTTGAAATTGGTCGTTTTATAATATTGTCAAGGGTAAAATACCATTGCATTCTTTTATGAGCATCTTTGGAAGCATGGCACAAAAGGGGTATCATCATCTTCTTTCCATGAGCACATTCAACAACAATTCGACCCCAAGAGTATCCACGAATAAATCTTCCACCAACAAATATTCCAACTTGTGGATTCTTTTTTATTTCAAAGAGAAACTATGAGCAATTTGAGGGAATACACGAACTTGACTTATAATTTCTTTAGTAGATAAGCATCTGCAAGCATCTAGTTAAGTAGCATCTACGAGCAATCTTTCTTATTTGTATTCTTTATCTTTTTGTATATGCAGGCTTTTCGAGCAGCGTTAGCGATCATCGAGCACATAGTGGCATCCAAGAACATACTCAAACAATCAAAATCTCACTTCTTGTTTAGACTCCTTTCGTGCTTCTCTCACCCACCAAGAAAAAGGCCACTCCAAAATCATCTTCAACTCATCTCGAGCAAATCTTCCATCCAATATCAACTTCCTGGTTCAAGTCGCTCGAAAACATAACCAAAATGTTGTAGTCTTAGGAATTAGGGAAGACATTCAAGAAAGACACATTAAGCACATCAAGACACACACACAATCCCAACAAATAAGGATATAAATGTGGGGAAGGATATCCATTCGCTTTCATATTCCTTCTTCAAGAGTATTTATACATGGTATGGATGGTTGGAGTGGTTGCACTCGCTGCAACTGATCATTTGTTAAGTTTTCTTATATATTTATCCTTTACTACATATATATTCATATATTTACTTAATATCTAATGTCTAATGTATGATGACTATTACAAGGGCCTAAAGGGCCTCCCAACACCCCTCAAGGGTAGAAACAAGAATTGCAACCTACCACTTGCAAGGAAAGGCAACCATGTGGTGGGATCAGCTTAAACAAGCCAAACATTTTGATAAGAAGAGGGTCTCATGGAGGCAGTTCAAAGGATATTTCCAAGAGAAATATTTTTCAGAGCATTACTATGAGAGAAATATGAAAGTGCTCTTTGAACTCAAGTTAGGAAGCATGACAATGGATGAATATGAGAAGAGGTTCTTTAATTTGTTGAAGTATGTGAACTTCGTAAAATATGATAAAGTGGAAATCCAAAGGTTTCTTAGCTGGTTACCCTCCTTCTATAGTGACAAGATACAATATGATAACCCCAAGACTTTGGAGGAAGACATAATGAGATAAAAGCATCTCTATGAGGAGAGTTGAGGGAGGCCAGTCTTGCAAAAGACTTGGAATGACAAGATGAAGGGTAAGAAGGAGTAAAGACAAAAAGGTTTTAAGCCACCCTTTTCCAAGAAAAACTCCCAAGCAAATCAATAAGGATAGTCAACCCAAAATGAGCATAAGGCAATAGATTCATTTAGGAAAATACCAAGACAACAACATATACAATGTTGGGGATGTGATGGAAATGACTTGTATAGGGACTGTCCTCAAAAAGGTGAAAAAATGAGGATTGTCCACAACATTCAAGAGGTTGAAACAATGGAAGAAATGGGAGGAAGCATGCTAAGTATTTATGCATCCTTGGAAAACAAGCAATCAAAATATCAGTCCTCCATGATTGAGGTGGAAGACATGATCAATAATCAGAGTATAGAAATTTTAATTGATTCTAGAGCTAGCCATAGTTACATAAACTCTAATGTTATAGAAAGATTTCACTTGGAAAGGTCCAGTAAGCATAAAAAATATTGGTTAGTTCAGTTAGCCACATGGGCTAAGAGAAAGATCAATGAGTTGGTTAAATATTTTCTGGTAGACATGAATGGACTCAACACAAATTTAGATGTGAACATTATACCTTTGGGTTCATATGATTGTCTAATTGGCATGGATTGGTTGGAAAAACACCATGTTTTCCTAGACTGTTACAACAAGACCATAATCTGTCTTGATGAGAAAGGATAATAAGGAAAAATTCAAGTCATTCTAAGAGTTGTAGTTGTTAGAGAAATTTCATCCATACAGCTGAAAAAGAGTTTCTAGAAGGGATGTCAAATTTTTGCAACCCATATGGAAGAGGCAGCTAGAGATAAAGTGGCAAGTATTAAAGACCATCCAGTCTTAAAATATTTCGAAGCTACTTTTGAGGAAATCCCGTAATTGTCACCAAAGAGAGACATTGATTTCTCTATTGATTTGGTGTTAGGAGTTTCCCCAGTGTCCAAGACACCTTACAGAATGGGCACAAGAGACATTGAAGTGTGTCACCTTGGGAGCCCCAATTCTTTTTGTAAAGAAGAAAGATGGAACCTTGAGGCATTGTATTGACTTCAGAGAATTGAATAAGGTCACTATAAAGAACATATATAATTTTCCAAGGATTGATGATTTATTTGATCAGTTGAAAGGTGCAAGGATCTTTTCCAAGATTGACTTGAGATCAGGTTATCATCAAGTGAGGATAAAATAAGAAGATATTAGTAAAACAACTTTCAAAACAAGGTATGGACATTATGAATTCACAGTAGTGCCATTTGGGCTATCAAATGCCCCATCTATTTTTATGTGTCTGATGAATGAAGTGTTCAAGGAGTACCTTAAGGCATTGTATTGACTTCAGATAACTGAACAACGTCACTATAAATAACATATAACATTTTCCAAGGATTGATGATTTATTTGATCAGTTGAAAGGTGCAAGGATATTTTCCAAGATTGACTTGAGATCAGGTTATCATCAAGTGAGGATAAAAGAAGAAGATATTAGTAAAACAACTTTCAAAACAAGGTATGGGCATTATGAATTCACAGTAGTGCCATTTGGTCTATCAAATGCCCCAGCTATTTTTATGTGTCTGATGAATGGAGTGTTCAGGGAGTACCTGAACAAGTTTGTAATTGTTTTCTTAGATGACATTCTCATCTACTCTAAGTCTGAAGAGGAGCATGAGAAACATTTAAGAATGGTGTTAAAGGTTTTAAGGGAGCATAAATTGTATGCCAAGTTAAGCAAGTGCATATTTTATTAAAATAATATTTACTACTTGGGGCATATTATTTCTGCAGATGGGATAGCAGTTGATCCCAAGAAGATAGAGTAGGGATAATTTTAAGGATGGAAATTAATATTAAAATGTAGAAAGATGGGATAATATTACTAGTCCTTAATATGAAATATGTAAAATGTTTGGCGATAGTTTTGTACATATATTCAAAATTCTATTGATTTTATATAGTTTATATAAAATTTTCGCGATTTTTAACATAAAATAATTTTATTCTATGGAATTTGGGTGAATTGTTTTTAGAAAAAATGGAAATTGGCAAATCATTTTTTTTGGGAAAAACCATGGAAAATTAGCCCATTGGAAAAATTTAGCCCTTAAAATCATCTATGAGATAGAGGTCATTAAAGAATGGCCAACGCCAAGAAATGTGATAGAGGTCAGATCATTTATGGGTCTTGTGGATTATTACTGAAGACTTGCAAAAGTGTTTTCAAATATTGCGAGCCCAATCACTTCTTTGCAAAAGAAGGGAGTGAAGTTTGAAGGGACATCGAAGTGTTAAGAGCGTTTCCAGCAATTAAAATATATTTTGACAAGTGCGCCCATATTAAAAATTGCAGATCTAGATGAAGACTTTGTGGTGTGCATGGATGTGAATATATGGAAGGAATGGTTGAAAACATGGTTTAAATATTAAATGTGAATATATGGAAGGAATGGTTGAATTCTTGAGTAAAATGGATTATGTGTTTTTGTTTTCCTTGATAACCTAATGGATTTATGTAACCAAGTAAGCAGTGCAAAGGAAGGGTGTATCCCTGTGAAAATTGCAAGCCTTTAAATGGAAATCTTGCAGGATATAAACCTTCACTGGACGAGTGGTGACAATAATGGGTATAATCCTGTGGAAATCAGAGCCCTTTTGATGGAAAGCTTACAATATATAAAAATATCCACCCTGAAATCGGCAGTGAAATTCTCTTATGCTTGAGGAGGGTCTCTATGTAGTTAGGGATCCTTAAGCCCAACGAAACTCCCTGCCTTGAAATGGAAAGTTTGAAGGATATACAAATATTAATCCAATTTATGATATGAAATTATTGTCAGAAAATCCATATCACTTCCACACTAATCCTAGTAGAAGAGAAGAAGAATTTAATCAAGAAAGAAAATGACACAAGAAATCACACACTACAATGAGATTTTACCTTGGAAACCCTTAACCGGGAAAATCAACATTCCTTTGAGCATTATGCTCTATTTTTATCTTATTCAATCAGAATAAAAGGTTACATGTCTAACCTTGGCCCACGCCTAAGACACAATCGACATCATACCCTCTTGCACATGAAAGAACAACCCTTTATCCAATTCGATTTACATATGCATGACCAACAATCTACGATTTACCATGCATTAGCATTACAACATTAGCATTCTCACATTAGCCTTAAAATAGAAACATTTAAGGACTTACAACATGCCTCTTTATAGGCTTTACAACAAGAAAAACCCTAAATATTGGCACCCAAAAAACAGTTACAGATCTATGCATATCATTGGCTAAAAATCTCGCAAATCCCGAGATTTTTTTATAGTCGAATCCAATTCGGGTTTACCAGTCGAACTTCATTCAGTCTCTAGTTATTCATCTCATGTTCACACTTCAACCTCTTATTGTTTTTCTTTTCATTGATATCTTCGACTTCGACTTTACCTGGTCGACTTCCTCGACCTTCGACTTGTTGTCGATCTACCTCGACTTCGACCTGCTGTCGATCCAACTATACTTCGACCTGTTTTCGATCCACCTTGACTTCGACTTGATGTTGTTGGAATATTGGTTGATTTCATTGATGTCAACCCTAGTCATTGGTTTTGGACTGCACGAAGGACAATGCACATGCAGAAACAACACCCAGAAGGAAAATGCACATGCAGAAACAACACCCATGGATGGATAGTGTACATCATGTTGTTTCCAGTGGTAGGTGGAACATCACGTGGATCCTCATGGTTGAGGAGAAATAAAGTTCTTAAGATGACAAAGTGAATTGAAGAAGGAAGTACAGGTCGACCCTGAATATAATTAAAGAAAAGAATTACAAAATAAGAAAGTGTCAGGTCGGCCCTAATGTTAAAAGGAAGTGACATAAAAGGTATAAATACATATCATTATACATTCATTTTAAACACACACAAGTCAAATTTTAGATGAAATATGAAGTAAAGAAGGTCGGATTTCAAGGGAGGATGAAGTCTTTTGGTGATGTGTTCTAAGGTATGTTATTTACAGGTCATCTTACCATTTTAGCTATAATTTTTTTTTCTAGAACGATTCAGATGGTGAAATTGATATGGTATTGAGAAAACATATCTAGGTACCTGTGGTAAAAATTTCAGCTCTTTATTCACTATACTTTGGAGATACACTCTATGGAAGATAAGGTTTTTGACTAGTCCTGAAGCTAGTCATAAACAGGTACTCCGGGTAAAATAGTCATAACTTCATAGATAATCCAAATGAAGTGAGACCAATTTCATTGGAAAGAGTACGGGCTATAGTTTCTTGTGTGCGAATTTCATAATCTGATGTTAAATATTGAGCGCGGGGCATTCTGTACAAGTTCGCTCTCCTGAATAAACTAGAATTTGAATAAGGTCTGTCATTCTCTCTATAACTTATTTTTGGGGAGGATTGGAGTGAAAATTGGAGGAGTTTTAGAGAATACATCGAGTTATATTATCTACAGGATCAGAGTATTCTAATAAGTGAATAATTGCAGAAGTTGAAGAAGTCTCAGGAAGCATTATCTGGTTCTATGTGATGGTTAGTTGATTGTGATGATTTAATGTAAAGTTTTATTATCTCTCATATATTCTTGGGTGGAAGGAAGGGGCAAGGATGGAGAGGTCAACCCTCTCTTGATATTGGAGGATTGTATCTTCCTTTTGGAGGTTTATCCCTCCCTTTACATTTGGAAGCTGGAGCTACATTTGGAAGTCATTACTTCCCTTGAACAATAACTATTGATTATTTCTCATATATTGTGCATGGTGTATTATGGTGTATTGGTGTAACTCTTATACTATTGTTCATTGTTAATTGGATATAATTGAATGGTTAAGTATTAGATGAAATTTTTTTAAATTGTACTTGATATCGATTCACCCCCCTCTTAGTATAAATAGATGTCAATGCTATCAATGTTGTCGATCTACCTTAACTTCAACCATCAGTCGATTCACCTCGAATAGACTTTTGTTGTAAAGAATATAACAACCCAACATTCCCCCACTTGTTGTCTTCTTTGTTGAAATAGGATATTCTTGAACTTTCGCTCACAGACTCAGGGAAACAATTCCCATTGCCTCTCTGCACCAACAGAACTCCACAACACTCACAAACTTGGTCAATGATTCTGCTATGTTTTTCAACATGTCTACTTTCTCTAGTAGCACTTTGTTACTTTCCACCATATCTCTTCCGAAATGGTATTGTACATCAATGTGATTAGTCTTTGAATGATAAGCAGGGTTCTTTTCCATAAATATTTCACTTTGAATGTCGAAACTTACCTTCATATCTCTCTGCTCAAACCCGATTCCTGGACAAAAGCTTTGAAGCCATGTCACTTCTTTGCTTCTATGAGTGGTTGTCGTGTATTTAGCTGCTATTGTCAACAAGGCTATGATCACATGTCACTTACTCATCTAGATTATTGATCCATCGAACATCTTGAAGACATATTCATTGGTCGACCTTGGTTGATCCATATCTCCAGCCCGGTCGGTGTCGACAAAGCCATGTACATCTAATTTACCACTGTCACCTCCAGGTTTTCCTTGGCAGCATATATCATAGTTCTTCGTTCCACAAAAGTACCTGAATACTCTCTTGACAATTGTCTAGGTATCCTTTCCAGGTGTCGACATCTACTTTATCAACACTCCCACTGCATGAGAAATGTTTGGTCGAGTGCAGACCATCACATACATTAGAATACCAACAACACTTGCGTAGGGAACATGTGCCATGTCCTCTATCTCTTCTTGTGTCTTTAGACACTCCTCAACAATAAGCCTTGTTCCCACTAGAATTGAAACCTTCATTGATTTGCAATCTTGCATGTTGAATCGTTTCAGAATTGTTTTAATATACTTTGTCTGATTCAACCAAAGATTTCTAGCGGCTCGATCTCTCTTAATCTCTATTCCCGGAATGAAGTTAGTTGCGTCGAGATCATTTATGTCGAAATTGGAGGATAACTACTTCTTCACCTCTTTTATTGTGTCCATGTTGTTTCCAATCAACAACATTTCATCGACATACACAACTACATATATGAAATGCCCACCTTATTCATTGGAATATATGTAGTGATCATCTTTGCTTCTCACAAATCCCAAACTAAGGATGTATGTGTCAAAATTTTGGTATCACATCATTGGCGATTTCTTTAGACCATAAAGGGATCTTTTGAGTTTGCACACCAACTCTTGCTTTCCCTTTACTACAAATCCTTCAGGTTGTTTCATGTAGATTTCTTCTTTCAAGTCCCCATGTAGGAACGTTATCTTCACATCCATCTTTTCTATCTCCATATTGAATGTTGTAGCTAGAGAAATTAGTATTGGAATGGAAGTTAATTTTGCAACAGGGGAAAACATATCACCGAAGTCAACTTCCTCGACTTGAGAATATCATTTTGCTACTAGTCGAGCTTTGAACTTCTCGACTTGTCCTACAACATTCATCTTCTTCTTGAATACCCACTTTCTACCGATGAACTTCCTTCGATTAGGTAACTTGAATAAATCACATGTCTCATTATTGTACAAGGATTCCATCTCTTCTACCATGGCATCCTTCCATATTTTACCCTCTGTCGATTCAACTTCCTCACCGACTGACTTGGGTTCTTCGTCGATGAAAATTAACATGAATGCGGAACAAAATTTGGGCAGACTATACCTCTCAACTAGTTTTCTTATTATTTCTGACCTCCTTACCACCATAGTTAGTTGTTCCACCTCTTCCTCAGATTCAATCGACTCATTTGAATCATCTTCTTCGTTCCTTAGTTCAAACCTCACCGTATTAGGATTATTTTCGGTCTGAACAACACCCTCAAGCTCAGATTTACCTCTGACTTCTCTGAATACCATATCTCGATTGTACACTGTTATCCTTGATGCATGATAACATATTTTATATCCTTTCATCCCTTCTTTGCATCCGATGAAAATAAATTTGACTTCCTTCTTGTCCAGCTTGATCCTCTTTTCCTTGGGAACATGTACAAATGCATCACAAACAAATACTTTGAGATGTGCCACCGACGGCTTCCTACCAGACCATACCTCATTTGGAGTTGTGTCGATTAACATTGACAAGGGAGACATACTCACCGTATATCTTGCAGTTTCAACTGCCTTCGCCCAGAATTCTTGTGTGAGCCCAACACCACTGAGCATGCTCCTTGCCTTGTCCATCAACGTTCTGTTCATTCGCTTAGAAACTCCATTTTTCTATGGGGCATATGGTGTGCTATTTTGGCATTTTATGCCACACTGCTTACAGAATTGATCAAATTCCTTTCCACATTATTCACCACCATTGTCAATCCTCAACACTTTAATCCTCTTCTTTGTCTAGTTTTCCACAAGAGATTCAAACTCCTTAAATCTCTAGAAAACCTTTGATTTCTTCCTCAAGAAATATATCCATGTCTTCCTAGAAAAATCATCTATGAAGGAGACATAATATATAGATCCACCAAGTGAAGGAACTATAACTTGGCCACACACATCACTATGCACCAGTTCTAGAATCCCATTTTCTCTTGTCGCTCCATATGGGAACCTCACCCTACTTGTTTTCCATATATGAAATGTTCACAAAAGTCAACTTCTAAAACACATTAACGAAAAACTTCGACCATACATTTTCTTTGCATATATTGAAGTCCTTTTTCTCCAATGTGTCCCATCCTCTCGTGCCATAACTTGGTCAGGTTGAGTTCATCATGTCTTTTCGAGTCGGTTTGAACCGACTTGGATCGATTCGAGTCAATTTGTGTTGACATTGAGTCAATTAGAGTCGCAGTCGAGTCGATTTCAGGAGCAACGATGTTGTTGCATCCAGTTGAGTCAACATCCCCTAACATATTGTACATGGTACCAATATGAATGCCTCTCATTAATACCATCGCAGCTCTGGCCATCTTGCATGAATCCTTCTAAAACAGACTATGCACACTTGCTTCACTCATCTTGCTGACAGATATCCGGTTTCTTTTCAAACCCAGAATGTGTAGCACACCTGGAAGGGTTCTTTTCCTCCCATCTCGCAGTGTCAGTCGGACTCTTCCCTATCCGACAATTTTGGTTGTCGAGTTATCCCCCAAGAACACATCAGCCCCATCATATTTTTCATATTCATAGAACCATTCTTTATGTGGTGTCATATGATAGGACGATCCTGAGTCGATCAACCAAACATCTTGATCCGACTGTGTACTGGTCGACGCCAGGTACACATCACCTCCCTTCTCCGAGGTCATATTTCTCTCATTCGACTGCTTCTCATTGGATCCAACACTGAATTATGTTTCCTTCAATTACAATCCTTTTATAATGCCTATTTTTATCGCATTTCCAGCATCTTGACGCCGACTGAACCGGGGATTTAGATATACCCTTCAACTTGAACTTTCTATTGGAGAATATTCTTTTATCTCTGTCTATTGATCGACCTCTCACTACCAGAGCATATTTGGTCGATCCTTCCACGTTATTTATTCTCATTTCTTTCGACAAAAGAGAAGAAACCACATCCTTTAGCGCTAGTGTGGTTGTATTACTCCCAATAGCCACAACTAAGCTATTCCAGGAGTTTGTGAAAGAACATAATAGGTTTATACACTTCTCCTCATCAGTGATATTTATATCCATAGATGATAACTGGCTTAACACGATATTAAATGAATTTAAATGCTCAGTCACCGACTGCCATCACTTATCCTCAGAAGATACATTTTCTTTTTGAGAAACAACTTATTTACCAGAGATTTTGACTGCTATAAGATTCCCAACTTGTCTCAAAGTTTCTTGGTTGAATCTTCACCCGAGACATTCAGTAGCACCGAATATGCAAGACAAAGTCGTATCATACTTCTTTCTTTTCTTTAGAGTTTCTCCCATTCTTCCGTCGACATGCCTATCGGCTGGGTACCTGGATAGACTATTGTCCATTGTTCTCGATCTACAAGAATATCTTCCATTTTAAGCTTCCAAATATGAAAATTAATGCCATTGAATCTTTCTATCTCTATTCTATAATTTCTTGCCATTCTTTACCACGATCTTTAAAACAATTTATGACTTAAGACTCTTACTGCACCAAGGGTTTAGTTCTCAGATTCAGTATTGACAAATCAAGATCTGATATACTTGCCAAATCATTACATCGCTCTGATAAATCATTTTTCAGGGCAGACCTAAGCTATGATAACACTTGTCAAGAAATGCAGAGAACTTCCACACTAATCCTAGCAGAGGAGAAGAAGAATTTAATCAAGAAAGTAAATGACTCAAGCAATCACATAGTACATCGATATTTTTACCCTGGAAACCCTTAACTGGAAAAACCAACATTCCTTTGAGCATTCTGATCTCTTGTTTTTTTATTCAATCTGTTAGCATCAGAAGTCACTCCTGGATTGCAGCAGGAGCAGAGCCGATGCCCATCAGTTTATGTCACGATTTATTTAATGGGGTGATCGGATGGAGGTTAACTCGAACGATGTGGTTCCAACTTCGAAACTAGGCCAGGCATGTATGGGCAAGTGAGGTCTTAGGTAACTTCAGACAGTGAGGTGTAGTAAGGGTGAGTAGGGGGAAGACTTATATCAGGGAGATGTGAAGGTCTGTAGTAAACATTAGGTTTCCAACAGATTGTAGGAGAAGGCATCCAAACACAAGATCTTCTTGCGCTCAAACACAGAAAATCGGAGAATACAATAATGCACAAATAAATCCTTTATCATGACATAATTGCAATGATCCGCACGAATCATTCGTTCACGAACTCTCCTAGCATGAGACAAAAATTTAGATGGATTAAGAAGACTGTCTGTTATAAAATAAGAAATCTCATATACAAATGCATGACCAGAAAGCTAGAATGTTTGTTAAAACTTTACAATCGGGAGCTCTTCTCTACCATCAATACCTACAAAATACAAAAGACTGAGTTTATATACTCAAGGAAAATTCACCGCACAGAGGCGTGCTCAGTCACTCAAGGCTTGATGTCCCTTCAATCAAACTCGTACTGATATCTTTCTTTAAATGCCACCTTAACTACGCATGGCTTCTATAAGGAGGGTAGCTGAGCCATGAAGTGCTCGGCTAGCGTGCGCAGACTTCTATGTCGAGTCGAGGACTTTGGCATGGCTTCATTGAGAGAATTGATACACAGGACCTCTGCGAGCAGGCGGCTCGCCAGACCCTCCATTCCCCTCATTTAATGAACGAAAGGAGGTTTCAACCACCCGCTCTTGCTCTCATTTACTTCAATACTAGAAACAGTATTAAGATCGGGTCCGATGGCCCCTGGAGATCGTGATGATCCCCTGTGAAACTGAACTTGGTGCCTTTGACCTTCTTTATGTAGCTCCTTCCTCTCCCCAAGTGACCATATGCTTTCGGCATTCGCGAATATGAAAGGGCTAACCTTTGCTGATTGAAATCTTGATGAGCGATATGCCGAGACGTCTCAATCTGGCACCACGCGTCCCTCTAGATCTGACGGCTCTTAACTCTCCCAGCAATACCATGGGCCCCGGTCCAGGATTCTCCTGGCACCTCGCGCATCAGAAAATAACGGAGCTGCTCTTTGCGTGTTGGAGTCGCGATGGGCGATGCGTCGAGATGGCTCTATCTGCGGCGAGGTATCTCCTCTGGATGGATGGTTGAAAACACATCGTGATACCGCGGGCCCCACCTTCTACACCTTTGGCGCTATCTGGGTTTGGGGTTTCGCGATGTTGAACAACATGAAACTCTCGCCCTACGAACTCCCGACCGCCGAAACGCTGACGCGGCCAGATCTTGCGACACGCGTCCTTAGGATGAACGGACGAGGGGGCATTCGATATTTACAAGGGAGCCGCCCTCGTTTGCAGGCTCGCTTGATATGACTCAAGGATGAGACCGTGGGCTCGGCACCAAAGGCGCTTTCGGTGTTTCGCTGATCGGTACTTCCAAGTGCAATGAGCTAAGGGCTCCCTGTTCCCCGAAACCCCGATCTGCGATATGCCAATAGGCTGCCACCTGTCCCAATTAGATCGGACGATCTGAACTTGCTGATTGAAATATGAGAGTTGTCCTTTGCGCTAAACCTTGGGAAATTTGGTAGCTCCGAAAACCCGGTGACATTTTGCTCACTTGCTTGACCTACTACTTGGAAAAACAGGGATTCTCCCGTGCTGCGCTTGGGCATTTTGTGTGCAATCTACAGCCTTGGGTGCTTCTGTGCCAAATGACAAAAATAATCGCTAACATTAGGCTCCATGGGGGATAGAGTCGTCCCTGCGATGCTCTAAGAACTCCTTCTGCAGCTTCATTGCCTTGCTATTGGGCTACGAAGTCACTTATTAGGACGAAAACACGCAAAAAGAAACTAAACAAAGAACTAAAGGACGATATTTACAAACAAGGGAGCCGTCTGAGGCTCAAATAAAACATTTCTTCAGAAAATGCCCATTCACTAGGCTGCTGAAAACCTCTTCACCCTCCAGATCTTGCAACCCATATGTGTTGTTGGAGAAAATCTCAGAGATCTTGAAGGGGCCAATCCAGAGGGCATCAAACTTGTTGTGTTTTCCTTTATCCTACCAGGGGGCGTCCCACTTGAGTACCAAATCCCCGATCTCGAACTTTTTTTTCCTGACCTTCTTGTCGAAAGCCCACTTGATCTTTTTCTGGTGATTATGAGCTGCGGTCCTCACCTGCTCTTTGATCTGCTGCACTTCTACTATCTAATGAATCCTCCTGATCATATGATCTGTTTATCCTTCATAGTCTTGAAATAATTTTGCCACAGGTAAGGCGAGCTGAGTAGGAAAAACCACCTCTACTCCGTAGACTAGTTGAAAATGTGAAGTGCCCAGAGATTTCTTCATTGTCACACGATCAACCCACAGAGAAAACTTCAACTTTGAATCCCAGGCCCTTTTGTTGTCTTCCAACAGCCTTTTGATGATCCTTATTAGGCTTTTGTTGGAGGACTCTGCTAAACCATTGCCCTAGGGATAGTAGGGGGTGGAGTGAATTAGTGAGATTTGGAACTGCTCACAGAACTTAATTAGAGGCTCAAACTTGAAAGAAGCAGCATTATCGGTGACAATCCTGCTGGGACAGCCAAATCTGGCTATGATATCCTCCAGGAAGCTGATAATTACTTTGTGAGATGTACTTCTGGTGGGGAAAACTTCTATCCACTTGGTGAAATAATCTGTTGCTGTCAGGATCCATCTGTGTTGACCGCTCGAGGGAGGATGAATTTCTCCAATGAAGTCCAGCCCCCACTGCTGAAAAGGTGCTGGAGATACTATAGGTTTCAATGGCAGTGATTTGAGTTGTTGCTTTCCTGAGAAATTTTGGCATTTGATGCAAGATCTGATTCCTCTGTAGACATCAGCGAATAAAGTAGGCCAGTAATATCCAGCCTTGAGGATCTTATGAGCTGTGGTCTTCCAGAAATGATGCCCCCCACAACAGCCTTCATGGAAATCAAACATAACTTTCTGGGCTTCTGGTGGGTTCAAACATCTTAGCAACATCCCCAAAGGATCTCTCCAGTACAAAACTTTCTCAATGAGACAATACCTGACCGCCTTGAGCTTTAAAGCTCTTGCCCTGCTTTTACCCATTCCATCTGGAGGCTTCAATTCCTGCAGAAAGTACAGAATGTCACAATACCAGGCACAATCTGCCAGCGATAAGTCATCTTGAGAGCATTGGTTGGGCAGCTCAGCTTGCTGAGTTCCTGAGCGAGTGTTGAGGAAACTAACTCCCAAGGCTTCACAATTGGGTTCAGCCAGTAGCTTGGCTAGACCTTGCCCCTTAACCAACTTGGTGGGCTTTATTTCCAAGTCGAATTCCATAACTTTTTCTATCCATTTGCCTCTTCTCCCATCTATGTCTGGTTGTACAAGGATGTCCTTTACGGAAGCTGAAGGAACGTATGTTGTCACCTTCGAATGCAAGACGTAGATCCTAAAAGATTTGAGGGCTTTCACTAAGGCATAGGCCTGCTTCTCCATGATCTCATACCTGGTCTCCGCATCTCTTAATGCCTTGCTGAAGAAAGCGATGGGTTTCTCATGCCCCTTCTCATTTTTCTGTAACAAGACCGTTGCTACTGTATCAAAAGAAGCGAAGGAGAAAATTAGGAATTCTTTGGAATAATCAGGACTGATCAGCACAGGTGTCTCAGTCAATGCCCTTTTTATTTGGTCAAAAGATGCCCTGGACTCAGCGGTCCATTTCACCTCGTTTCCCTTACTGAGCATGGTCGTGATGTGTTTCACTAGCTCGGAAAAATTTGAGACAAACCTCCTTAGAAAATTAATTTTCCCCAAAAAGGCCTGAACCTCTTTTTTAGACCTGGGGAGTGACAAGGTCTGAATTGCCTTCACCCTGCTGGGATCAATTCTCACTCCCTCTGCTGATACTATATGGCCCAACAACTTCCCTTCTTGCATAGCGAACAAAGATTTATTAGGGTTTAGGGACAGACCAAACCTCCGACATTTCATGAAAACTTTCCTCAAGTGGCGGCGGTGTTCCTTGTCTGAGCTGGAGAAGACCGTGATGTCATCGAGATAGATCACCATGAACTGTTCCTTCTCCCCGATGAAGGCTATATCCATGGCTCGCTGAAATGTTGCTCCTGCATTCATTAGTCCGAATGGCATCTTGGCATACATGAATGTGCCCCAAGGAGTGGTGAAGGTTGTATTCTCCCTGTCCTCAGGCATGACCGATATCTGATTATAGCTAGAAAACCCATCGATCATGGATATCCTGGATGCACCAGTTACCCTCTGCAGTATGTGTTCCATCTTAGGTAGGGGGTAATTGTCTTTCTTTGAGCTTCTGTTCAGATTCTTGAAATCGACACAGAGCCTGATTTCTCCACTTTTCTTCCTTACTGGGACCAAATTGGCCACCCACTCGGAATATCTCAAGGGGACAATGATTCATGCATCCAACAACCTTTTTACTTATTTCTCCATAACGGGCAGCAACATGGGATTTATCTTCCTTAGCTTCTACCTGAATGGCCTATCCTCTTCCTTCAACGGGATCTTATGCTCAATGACAGATGTGTCATACATCTTGAGGTCTTCATATGTCCATGCAAACACATCGGTGAACTCTCTCAGCAACTGCGTATATTCAGCCCTCTGTTCTCTGGTCAAACTGCTTGACAATTTGATGAACTTAGGCTCCTCCTGTGAACCAATGTTGCATTCAGCTATATCAGCATCTTCATCCGAAACTCTACCCTTTACTGCCACATCGTTCCCATCGAACAACCTTTCCAACGGGACTAGTCCCTAGGAATGTGATTTCTAGGTAGCTGAATAATCTGGTGGTTAGAAATTCTATTTAAAAACACCTCAGGGTGAGGGTCACCTTCTATGTTAGGATCCTGATCGATGTGTAACACAGAAAATTCATCAACGGAACAGAGAAATCTTTCAATTTACTTATCATCTTCGAATACCTTCCAATGCTTGACATTATCCGGTACAGAGGGCCTATATCTTATTTCAACTTCAGAGTTAACTACAGATGGTAGAGAAACTTTGAGCAAGCTGGCTGAGACGGCTAAAGAATCGGCCACAGCATTATCCTCTCTTGGAATAAATGAGATATTGAAAGCTGAGAAGAAATTGTCAATTAGGTCCCATGCTTCATTCCTGTAACTTCTGAGTCGA
>JASDQU010754125.1:13508-25681 GCA_032191745.1 Picea mariana | reverse complement strand
GGAAGAATTAATGTGGTGAAGTAATAATTTGATGGTGTTCAGAAGATTTATCAGAAACAGAACTAGATTTTCGTCATCAATACTGCCACCGCCGCTATCACTATCCATGGAACGAACTCAAAGGAGATTACATAAACCTAAACATATTCTAATCTGAGGGCCTCTTTCTGGGTTTTCCTTTCCTATCTTCATGTCATGTTTGATTCGATCAAGCAAAGCCCTCTCTCCTCCTCTCAGCAGAAGAGAGTTTCTGTTGTAGGTTCTAGCCAAAAGACTTCCCAACTCTTCCTTCAAATAAAACCACATGTGATGATGGAGCACTTATATGCACATCACCACATTTTTTTCGTGGTTGGGGGTTTGTTTTATGGTTAATTCCATATATTTACATCAAATTATTTTATAAAACAATTTCAGTGAGTGTAATAATTTAAAATATGTATTCGTTTTTAAAAAATACATGCTCAAATTTCAAAAGATAAAGCTCTTTTTCATAAATTATAGGATTAATTTTCTAAGAGCAATCTCACATTGGGATGGATCGTGAGGGATTTTGCATTTGGGAGGTATGTAGACATTGGCGTCAAAATGATTAAAAAATTAACGATTTATGGCCCAGTTTTCTCACCTTCTAAAGTGCCTCAACATGGAAATCTCCACGTCCAAATTTGTTGTTAAGGCTCTAAAGCTCGAAATCCCCAGGGTTTTTATGGATGCTTCGGTCACAGCTCTTATTCCATCGAATGATGTAAGGTATTTAAGTTTGGGAGGGGCTAAGATAACGCATGTGAGTTACTTCCCGTTTCATTGTGATATAAATTTTATTAAAGATCTAGTTTGATTGTGATATAAATTTGATTAAAGATCTGGTTAAGGATTTACCAAATGACCATCTGATTTTTATTGGAAATACAAAGGCCTTTCATATATATGATGTTTCTCTAGTGCGTGTTATCTTCATCTTTCATTAATCTAAAAGGTCAAGAAAATTGTATCAAAGTTAGACAGGCTACTTGTCTAGATGGCTACAGATCTGAGTGCTTTGATGTCTAGTATCTAATTGGAAAGGAATAGCGATAAGATTCTTTTAGAGTTGGCTAGAGATGAAGGCAACTAGGGTTTTTTTATGGGTGGTCTAGGATTTTGCAGCAAACTTTGGCTCCCTTTGCATGACACATGGTGAACTCAATGAAATGGAGGATGAGGTCATCAATTACATGAACAACCCATTGAAAGGAAAATATATTCGATATGTATCAATGGAGTCATATAGTGATCACGACCCTCCTCCACATCAAACATCTAAGTTTGGAGACCACCCATTGGAGGATGATACAATAGTTGTCTTGGAGGATATGATTTGATACCTTTCAAGCACTCGACACATTGAGGTGGATCCATTAATGATGAAACCCTCTGTCTCTGACGCATTCACTTCATTAGGTCATCATCTCATTGAGGGAGTGCAACAAAGAGTACATGAGTGGGAGGATATAGTGGATCAAGGTTGTTATTCACTGAGTTTGGACATGAATGAGTCATCACCCTCACCTCACAGGGATTCGTTACCACTCTAATTGATGATGGTGCTTTGCCTTTAGATATACTACCAGGTATTTTACACTCTCTACCTCAAGGTGTCTCTGAATTAGTGGGAGGTATTGATGAGCGAAGTTTTATCGGCGGTACGTTGTTAGGAGATCTAATGAGTGGAGCTCCATTTGGCAAATCCTTGACCCTTAACCAGGAGGAGCTGGGATCGAGAGGTTTGGGGAAACCCAAAAAACACCACAAGTGTGTAAAGAGGAAAGCATAAGCCATAAATTTGGATATGGGAGAGAGCATCAAGCTCCATGAGATTATGGACTTGGAGGATTCAACGATATTGGGATGATTCCCAAGCAAGAGTATGAATGTTGAAACTCTAAAATMCTRGACTTTGGAAAATTTTGTAGGTATGCTCGGATATGCATCGTTYAGCATGGTATTGGTTAAAGGATGGTTGGTTTGAATCCTTCGCTTGGGAGAAAATGTGAATAAAATCATAAAAGTTCAATGGACGTGGGGATCCTAAGCTCTCTTCCTRAAATAAATGGCACCTRGAATTCAACACAAAGTCTTCCCATATGGATTTTGTGTTAGTTTGGGTCAGTTTCTCAGGTCCACCCCTAATTTTATAGTCGAATGATGTCTTTAAGGAAATTRGAATTCCCTAGGTTTATTTTATGATGTAGACAACTCTTTCAAAGACTCGAGTTACTTGGGAATGGTCCTCATTCTAGTCAATTTAGAGCTTTCAAAGGGCCTACCATACTCGATTATGATTATAAGGAGCATGTTATCTACAGTCAATCTCTAGACCATGAAGGAAACCCTTTTAAATGTGGTCAATGTCACTTTTGTGAGCATCTAGCAAAGGATTGTTGTCTTCCTCTCAAGCGAAAAAAATTGGATATGCAAAGATCACAAGGAAGCTTATGTCTCCTCCTAACCTCCTCTAAAATAAGCTCAAGACAAGGAAGCTCCATTATAGCATAGCCAATTGGTATCAACTCTAGCAGAGGGCCAAACAAGACAACACAAAGAACACCCTATGTCACCCATCTGCAGTCAGGAATGCTCGGGTAAGCTCAATACTACTTCTTCCCCTATTCCTTTACAAAATTATGAGAATATTTATTTTGGTTCATGGGAGGTGGAACTACCAAAACTAGCTAAAGCTCAATTGAGAGACTTTCTACCTATTCTCTTCGGGAAAAACTCTTCCCAACCTTCCCCCCTTGATTCTCTTGAATGGTTAAGTACTTTGCCTAAAATAACTCCTTCTCTAAATATCTCTGCTAACTCCCCTAGCCTCTCCATGGATTCAGGGGCTCTATAGAAAACCCATTTTGTTGAAGCAATAAGTATAACCTCAGACCCAAGGCTAGAGGAGCCTCCCTCTTCATAGGTACAGTCATGGGGGACCAAGGATCACAGGAAGAAAAGGAAATAAAACATCTTGTCTTTGGCTCATTAGCAAGCAACCTCTAAGGTTCAAAGTGGAAAACAATGATCTTCGATTGGGGCTCTCAGAGAAAATTCCATTGGGGAGGCTTCCAAATTATGGCCCTCTCTCTAAATTGTCAAGGACTGGTCAATTCCTCCAAAAAATCAGCCATAAGAAGATTAGTGGATAGGCATAAACCCTCAATCTTGTTATTACAAAAAACTATGACAAAAGGAGACAAAGTCGTCAAAGACTTATACATTGTCTTGAAGGGTTCGGATTTTACCTTTATTGACACCCTAGGAAAATTTGGGGGACTAATAACTAGATGGAGAAAAGGCTCTTTAGCTCTGTCAAACTCTTGGGCCTTTTTCTTCTAGCCTTCAAACCTCCATGTACTCACTAGAATTGGCAAAGGAGCTCATCGGCATAAACATTTATGGTCCTTACTAAAAAAGGAAAGAGTATTATGAGGCCCTACTTCAAAAATCTTGGGTTCAAAACAACTTAGTGTTCTTAGTTGGTGACCCAAATTTCTCCTTAGGTGCCTCGAATATTGGGGACCCACAACCTAGGTGGATCCTCTAGTTGAGTTTTTTTATTGCTAAGTTAGAGACTATCGGCTTGCAGCTAGACATCGTGCCTACAAAACTCTTAGCTACCTATAGAAATATGAGAATGGGGGAGGCCCTTGTTGCAAAACAAATTGATTGTTTCCTAATTTTAGAATCCTTTCTTGAAGAAGCCCTCAAATTCTGACATTGGATCTCCACTGGAGGCAACTCAAATCATAGTCGGGTGTTATTTGAATTGGCTTCCCTTCAAGATAAATCTAGATTGGCTAAGAGATGGAAATTTCTTGGAACAAATCAAGGAGATATATAAACCCTTCGATGGCTCCTCCTTGGAATCTACCCCCATACAGTTCCAATAGAACTTGAAAAGAGAAAAACAAGTTTCCATCAAGTGGTATGGGAAGAAGAGAAAGAAGGATGAGTGATTGCTTGAGGAAATTGAAGCCCAATTGGAAAGCTATTATCACAGAGAGGGTCTTGGATTCCTTACTAATGAACAAGAAAATGAAATCAAGCTGCTAGAAGATAAGAGGAGGAAAATTCCCTTGGATAGAGAAAAGGAATGGAGAATTAAAGGCATAGCAATCTAGCTACAGATAGGTGATGAAAACACAAAAAGAATTCATCATTTTTCCAACTGCCAGAAAAACATTAATACACTCTGGGGGATTGATAAGGATGATGGTTATTGGGAAACCAGCTTCCCTGAAATGGTCGAAGGGGTGCATTACTTTTACACTCTTTTTTAAGAAGGAATTCATAGTTGTTATTGTAGCAATTCTCAAAATAGCAGGATTTCCCCCAAAATTTATCAATCAGGAGGATAATTAAAGCTTAATGGCTGAAGTCAATAAGGAAGAGCTTCTTCAAACCTTACAGAGCTTTCAACAGGATAAAAGTTCAGGTTCAAATACAATCCCTATAGAATTATTTATGGGTGTTATGAATTCATTGAAAATGATCTTCTGTAAGTGGTTGAATTATCTCACTCTATAGGTCAAACTGTAATAGCATTTAACTCAAATTTTGTTGCTTTGATTCCAAAGACAAACAATCATACTAAATTCTTGAGCTTCAGACCCATATCTTTATGTAACTTCTTCTACAAAATAATCTCCAAAATTATTGCCCATAGACTAAAAATTATCCTCTCTGGGCAAGTTTCATTGGAGCAATTTGGTTTTTTGGTTGGAAGATAGATTCATGAAGTAGTGGGAGTGGCACAAGAAGGACTTCATACAATCAAGATCATAAACCAAAAATCTTTCACTCTAAAGTTTGATCTCTCAAAGGCTTTTGATCATGTGAGTTAGTTATATCTTAGGTTCATTCTCATACATCTAGGTTTATGCCATGCTTTTGTCACTTGTGTTCTAAGTTGTATAAGCTTGGCCTCCTTTGTTATTCTTCTTGATGGAGTTGCATCCCCATTCTTCAAATCTAAAAGAGGGATTAGACAAGGATGTCCCTTGTCACCACTACTCTTCCTTATGGTAGTTGAGGGTCTTAATAGATCACTAAATGCAACCTTTGCAAATAGAAGCCTAAGAGGTATATATATGGGCCCATCTTGTAATGTTACTCATCTTCTTTTTGTTGATTAAATTCTAATCTATTGTGAAGGTTCAAGAAATATGACTGAAAAGTTTTGAGATATCATGGATCTCTTTTGCAAAGCCACAAGAATGAAAATAAACATCTGAAAGTCCTCAATTTTGTTATAGGGTTTCTCAAATACTGAAATGATTCATATTACCCAAGTCTTTCCCTATCAGGTAGGAGACATTGATACATGGCTTAGATATTTGGGCTTTCACTTATAATCCAATCAGTACAAGAAAGTGGAATCGTTATGGATTTTGGCAAAGTTGGAGAAGAATTTAAACATCAAGTATAACCATTGGTTATCTCAGAGAGGTGGATTAATACTGGTCAAAGCATCTCTTGAAGCCATCCCCATTTATTGGATGTCTCTAGCATGGATCTTGAAAGGCATCCTTGACAAAATAAGACAAATTTTCTTTCGTTTCATTTGGTCTAGGGAACCAAGATAGAAAAAATTGGTATTAGCCTCCTGGAAAAGGCTTGTTGTCCCAAAATCCCTAGATGGTGAGGGATTAAAAAATATATTTTTGGTCTTAAAGGCCCTTGCTGCCAAGAATGTCTGGAGACTCATACAAGGCACATGGCTCTAGGCGCAAGTCACAAAAGCCAAATACTTCCCATAGGACTCTATAGGAATAGATCTGCAAGCCCCCAAAAAGGCTTCAAAATGCTTCAATCATCTGGAAAGCCATTCTTTCATCCTTCCACTTGGTTGGTAACTAGTTAGTCTGGAAAATTGGAAGGGGAGAAAAATTTCTCATAGGATTATACCCCTATATAGGATGTAAGGAAGCACATAAACTTCTTGACCATTTGATCCATGAGCTCAAAAATAAAGGTTACCAAACTCTAAGACAGATTTCCTAAGGAAACCAAGACATATGGTAGCAACACTATCTATCATGGAGGGAGATCGGCCTTAGAGAAGATGCAGTCACTTGTGATAATTATACTCAAAACCTTTGGTGATGCATTATGACCTTAACACAGGAAGAGGATAAACTTGTTTGGTCCTTGAATCCCACTCGAAACTATGAGTTGAAAATTGGGTACAAAGCACTAGCTCAAGGAGACAGTGAAGAGCCACAAGTCTGGTGGTGGAAAATTCTTTATAAGTTCAAATTCCCAACAAAAGAAAAACTCTTCATGTGGCCCCTCTTGAAAAATAAACCCATTACCTAGGATATTCTCCAAAAGAGAAGTTTTGAAGGGCTTGGAAGATGATACATGTGTAAGATAGACTATGAAACAAACTCCCACTTGATTTGTCCTACAGTTACACAAAATATGTATGGAGGGAAGTAGACATAGTCACGGGTTTGAAAATGCATAGTATGGTACTTTATTCAATGGGGCTATTAAAACATGGAGCTCAAACATTGAAACATCAAACTTCAAAGCCCTCCCTCTCACTATTGCTTAGGGAGTTTGGTTAGCAAGAAAATCCATGTTGTTTGGAGATAAAGAGATCATCCCTCTGCAATGTGCCATACAAAGTCTGAACATACTCTCTGCTTTCCCTTGGCATTCAACTTCCCACTCCCCCATCCACAACTCCCATGAAATAGTAAATAAGGAAATGCACTGGGATTTTTTTGATGGATCTTCTCAAGGGAGTCCCACGAGGGGAGGAGTTGGAGGTATCATATATCTATCAGAGGATCACGGCATTTCCTTTTCTAATGGCATAAGAAATAAAACAAATAACACTTTTGAACATGTGTATAGGAGCGGGAACAAAGAAGTTGATCGATTATCCAAAGTTGGAATACCATTGGAAAAAGGAACCTAGAAAATCATGGAGAATCTCCAAAGTCACTCCACAAAATAGCTTCATGAACCTTGGTTTTGAGATGATGTAAAATTGTTTTGTTTCTCTTTTCTTTACTTATCTAAAAGACTATATAGTTTTTTATGTGCATTGTTATAGATGGACTAAACATGCTTATACTTTTTGTTTTGTAAATGGTTGATTATGGATAAAAATCAAACCTCTCCTTTTCTAAAATTATGCACATACATCTTTTTGTACGTAACAAGAGACTACTAGATTAGTCTTGTATAAGCTAGCTAAACATGCCATATGGAATGTTCTTCAACAACTACTTTTGTAATTTTGTTATATATAATAAAATTACTTGACTTCTTTCCTTGGAAAAAAAGGATAAAATTTCAAAAGATAGAATGTATATATGTACGTGATTAAACAATCAAAACATTACATACTATATTATATGGGATTAAACAATATATCATGATATTTAAGTTAATGGGAGTAGTTATAATGAAGTGGTACATCCTATTAATATAATAGTTGATTAGTTGTGGTGTGAATATGTTTGTTACTTGACCTTCTCCCCTCCCTTTTTGCAAAAATACCAAAAAAAATGTCGTTTGCAATACTCCATAATACCCCTTTTACATGCCTTACTAAAAATTGCCTCTTTCTAAGTTGGATATGCCTAAAATCTATGCATACATGTTTTTAGAATACAAATATCTCTCTATACAAAAAATTAACCCCACATTGCTTGAGAGATGTGGCCCACAACAACATATAAGCTCCATTATACCATGTTCCTTATGCCACTAGGGATAGCTACATGGCATTCATGCTCCTTTTCTGCAAAAATACCAAACAAATCTCTCGTTGGTAGCAGTCCACTTCCTTACTAAGTTAGATACAACTAAAATATGTATGTCTATGGTTGACAAATGTGGTCCACAACAACATATAAGCTCCAATATACTATCATCCTTATGCCAATGGAGACAACCACAAAGGAGCATACACACATATATACAGATATATATTTATACATGTGTGTGTATGTACACACACACATATATACACATATGTATATGTATATAAACACACATAAATGTCTATATGTGTGTATATATACATATACATATACTACATATAGATATAAAATGATTTTAGGCAATTGAACAAAGTTATTGAGAGGAACAAATATCTTCTACCTAGAATCAATGACTTGTTTTGATCAACTAAGAGAAGCAAAGATCTTCTCAAAGATAGATTTGAGATCAGGCTACCACCAGGTAAGAATAAAGGACAAAGACGTCAACAAGACAACTTTTAGAACCACGTATGGGTATTATAAATTTATAGCGGTGCCATTTGGACTCACAAATGCACTAATTACCTTCATGTACTTAATGAATGGGATGTTTAGAAATTACTTGGATAAGTTTGTCATTGTATTCCTAGATGACATTCTTATTTATTCAGAGATAGAGGAGGAGCATAAAGAGCACTTGAGGTTGTTACTACAGGTGCTAAGAGAGCATCAATTGTTTGTTAAGTTAAGCAAGTGTTCTTTTTATCAAAGGTAGATCCATTACTTGGGATACATAATTTCATATGAAGGAATAACAATAGATCCAGAGAAAATTGAAGCTATTATAGGATGGCCTACACCTAAGAAAATAGAGTTAAGGTCATTTATAGGGCTTGTTGAACAATAGAAGATCCATAGAAGGATTCTCCAAGATTGCTCAACCCATTACATATTTACAAAAGAAGGGAATTAAGTTTTAATGGACACCAAAGTGTGAAGAAAGTTTCTAGTTGTTAAAGGAGTTTCTTACTAGTGCACCATTCTCAACTTTGTTGATTCAAATGAAGATTTTGTGGTATGTACAAATGCTTGCAAAGAGGGACTTGGTGGAGTTTTTACTCATCATGGTCATGTGATTTGTTACGAGTCTAGGAAACTTGAAGAGCATGAGAAGACTTATGTTACACATGACTTAGAGCTTGCTACCATAGTCCATGCACTAAAAATGTGGAGACATTACATGACAGGGAGGAAATTTGAATTAAGAACATACCATAGTGGTCTGAAATATGTATTTGAAAAACAGAATTTAAATGCTAGGAAAACAAGATGGCTGGAATTTATTAGTGAATATGGCTTTGATATTAAGCACATAAGAGGGAAAGAGAATAATGTTGATGTTGCACTCAATAGAAGAATGCATGCAATGCATGCTACATTAGCATGCACAAATCAAATTTGAAAAATAGAATTTTAGAAGATCTTATTTCATATAAAAGAAGGATTACAACATAAATATGGAAAGTATAAGATGGAAGAAGATGGCATTCTTATGCATAAAAATAAAGTGCATATCATAATTCTTATGGATTAAGGAAGTTGGTATTAAAAGAAATGCATAATGTTTCATATGTTGGACATCCTGGTTACTAAAAGACAATTGTAGTAGTGAAAAGTCAATACTTTTGGCCAAGAATGAAAAAGGATGTTGTTGATTATATATCCAGATGTATGGAATGTCAAAGAGTAAAGGTTGAACACAGACATTCAACAAGTTTGTTGCATCCATTGCCAATTTTAGAGTGGAAATGGGAAGTGGTAACCATTGATTTTATCACTAAGTTTCCCAAGACAACGAAGCTACATGATTTAATGATGGTAGTAGTAGACAAATTAACAAAATATGCTCACTTTATTCTAGTTAAATTGAGTCATAATGCAAATAACATCACCAAAATTTATATGAAAGAGATTGTCAGGTTGCATGGAGTACCTAAGGCAATTGTTTCATGATGATGATGATTATTAACGTCCATTGAGACCAATTGGTCTATAGGACCTTAATAAGGCAAGAGATTACTTCGATTTCTTTAAAATTATATTTGTGTGCTAAAAAACAAATGAGAGAAGTGTTCTAAGATCACCATAGTTTTGATGACTTAGGAGGTTAGGAAGGTTTGTATTGTGGCAAATATTTTTAAATTGGGATCTAATTTGGGAATAGGTAGGGCAATATAAGAGGAAGTGTTTTTCATATTCAACCCTCTTAGTGTCACAAATATGGTAGATTCTTTCATCCTACGGTGATTTTGGAATTGTCCAATGTCCAATTTCATTGTGGAGCTCATGAGAGTTTGTTCTTATTTTAGCAATGTTGATTTTCTTCTTTGCACTTCTCAAAACTGAGAGGTGTTGGAATATTGGTTGTTGTCATTGATGTCTTTGGACCCCAATATTGATGAAGGTATTTGGACATGAAGTAAAGTGCACATGCAGATACAATACCCATGGATGGATAGTATACATCGAGTTGTTTCTAGTGGTAGGTGGCACGTCACATGGATCCTTACGGTTGAGCAGAAATGATTTTTTGAAGATGAACATGTGAATTTATAGGTCAGCCCTGAAGATAATTAAAGAAAAGAATTACAAAATGAGAAAGTGACAGGTCAGGCCCTAATGTCAAAAGGAAGTGTCATAACAAGTATAAATACACATTGAAAACATATCATTTTATCATCCAAGTAAGTGTGATGGAGCTAGCATAAGTGGGTCTACATTGTGCTAGGAGTATGTGTGGAGTTCAACATGGAGCAAGTCTAAGGTGGCAAAGTTTGGAAGGCGCAGAAGTTTCAGAATCGCAGAAACCCTAGTTTTTTTAGGCGTACGCAGGCTAACAATATAATAGGTAGCGTACAACTCGGGATAACAGTATAATAGGTAGCGTACATGTACGTGGGATGACAGTATAATAGGTAGCGTACATGTACGTGGGATGACAGTATAATAGGTAGCGTACATGAGAAAATGCTTGAGAAAGTTATAAATGAAGGCACATCTCGGCATTTGGTTCAAGTTTATGAGTATGGTTATATTCTAGTGATGATATTATCAGTGATATGGTGATGCAAGGCTTATTATCTTTTGTATATTTTTGGGTGGAAAGAAGGGGCAAGGATAGAGGGTTTAACCCCCTCTTTATCCTGGAGGATTATATCTTCCCTTGGAGTTTTATCCCTCCCTTGAACTTAGAAGTTGTAGCTTCCCTTGGAAGTCATTACTTCCCTAAAACAATAACTATTGATTACTTCTCATATATTGTGCATGGTGTATTGTGGTGTATTGGTGCAACTCTTCTACTATTTCTCATTGTTCAATGGATATCATTGAATGTATAATCTAGTTGAGGTATAAGTTGAATTTGTTTTTAAATTGTACTTGATATCGATTCACCCCCCTCTCAGTATCAACAATTGGTATCAGAGTAGGTTACCTTCAGTACAATTTAACCACCGGAAGGAAGATCCTAAGCAAAAATGGAAGACAACATTCCAAATGGGATTCCTTCATTTGATGGAAGCAATCATGCATATTGGAATAATAGAATGCAAACATACTTGAAAACTTTAGGAGCTGATGTTTGGTTCTCAGTTGTTTTAGGATACAAGGCTTTGAAGAAACCAAAGGCTGCAGCTCATAAGGGAGCAAGAAGGAACAACAAATTGGCAATGGATACCATCCTGGATGGATTGACAGATTGAGTGAAAGCTAAGGTGGGATCATGTACATTAGCAAAAGATCTTTTGGACAAGCTACAAGACCTTTATGCAAAGGAAGAAAAAGAAGTTGAAGCAAGTTACAACATCTCATATTTCAAAGAAGCTAATAGAGGTGAGTTCTTTTGATTTAATTGTGAAGGAGTAGGACATGTTGAATTTGAATGCCCTTATCAAAGGATTGAAAGAAATGATATTGAAGAAGAAAAGTCCAATGAATAAGAAGACAACCTTGAAACAAAAGAAGAAGAAAATCATGAAGCATAAATGATTCAACAAGAAGATGAGAATCTTGAAAAATTAAAGCATGTTGAGATTGAAAATAGAAAGCTTAGAAACACAGATAGAAAACTAAGAAGTGAATTGGGTAGTTGTGAAAAGACAATTGAGAGCTTGAAGAAACAATTAGAAGACTTTGAGAAACTAAGAGAACAAACCATTTCCTTGAAAACTCTACTTGAAGAAGAAAGAAGAATAGAAGAAGTAAGAAATGTCCAGATGATGAAGAAAGAAGAAGATTGTGTTAAGAACCAAATATCAATATAGCATAGAAAAACCTTAGAATAAGTACTCAACGCCTTAAAAAAGAGAGAAATTCAGATAATAACCCTCTTCGAGGGGGCAACCTCCTTATGCCTACACA